>JAJTUV010001783.1:0-297406 GCA_021653895.1 Mastomys natalensis
TTCTGGATAACCCCATGTCCCATCTGATCAACTCATGACTTGAAATATCTAGAGTTGTGGTTAGGGTTGGTGGGGCGGTGTTTGTTTATTTTTTTGTTTTTTTGTTTTGCTTTATTCTTTTTTTTCTTTTCTTTTTTTAATTGGATATTTTATTTACATTTCAGATGTAATCCCCTCTCCCCATCTTCCCCCAACCAGGAACCTCCTACCCCATCCCCCTCCGCCTGCTTCTATGAGGATGTGCCCCCACCCACCCACCTGCCCACTCCTACCTCCCTGCCCACGAATTCCCCCACACTGGGGCATCCAGCCTTCACAGGACCAAGGATCTCCTCTCCCACCTATGCCTGACAAGGCCATCCTCCCTTATCTATACAGCTGGAGCCATGGGTCCCTCCCTATGTGCTCCCAGGCTGATGGGTTAGACCCTGGGAGCTCTGGTTGGTATTGTTGTTCTTCTTTTCTCTTTTAACTTAAACACCCTTGACAAAATCAGAAAGATGTAATAAGCCAACAGTTGTGACAACTCCAAAAACTGGGTTACAGTTTCTTAATGTTTTTCTTTTGGTGTCTAGTAGAAATATTAGCAAGGTCTAACCCCAGGAGGAAGTCAAGGGAGCCAAGAGTGGGTCGAGTAGAGAAATAATGACTTAACAGAAGCCTCTGTTATCATGATATAGCTGGTCAGTTAATTTAAAGGAGAGACGAAGAAAAGAGTTAAAGACATATGTTAGCTATTTTTAACGTAAATCACTTAAAGGAATATGTGCTTACTGAAGTTTGTAACCAGGCCAACTCCTTTCTTCCCGTCGTCACATTAAAGAGTCCAGAATGATTTTCTTCCTTCTCCCATATATAATGCAGCATTTCTGATTTCAACGACTGATTTTTGCAAATTCTGTGGAAATTCGAAAGATTACTACAAATTAAGTACAAATTCTTACATGGATATTTTTATAGGCATACACTCATTGTCACAGTGCTGAGTTTCATAAACACAACTTGAAGTGTATGGTATAGCTTGACACAGGCCCTCAGACCCTCCCTTTCTTCCTCTTCCCCCCTCTTCTTCTTCTTCCTCTTCTGTTTCCTCCCCCTCTTTCTTTTCTTCTTCCCCTTCCTCCTTTTCTACCCCCTCCTCCTTCTCCTCTTCCTCCTCCTCTTCCTCCTCATCCTTCTCCTTCTCCTCCTTCTCTTCCTCTTCCTCCTCCTTCTCTTCCTCCTCCTTCCTCCCATACTAACAGAATGCCACACCCTTTCCCTCTCCGGTTCACTTCCACTTTCATGTATCCATATAAAACCCAGGACTGACAGGTGACATTTGTCACTGAGATTAGCGCACGCTCCTCAGTGTGGGCCATCTCTGGTTACATCTATTTCCTAGCAAATAGCATTTCATCCTTCTTTACAGGTGAGCAAAGCTCAGTGTGTGTGTGTGTGTGTGTGTGTGCGTGTGTGTATGTGTGCCTCATACTCTTTACCCACAGCACGCACGCTGCTGATGGACACCCTGAAGCGGTTTAGCTAGAGCACGTGGTAGTTCTCTCTTCAGTTTCCTGAAGAATCATCATACTGATTTTAGTGGAGGCCAAGATACCTTAACATTCTCACCAGGATAAGAAGGATTCTTATCTCCCCGTGTCATAGCCAGAATTTGCTATTTTTTTTTTTTTTTTTCGAGGCAGGGTTTCTCTGTATAGCCCTGGCTGTCCTGGAACTCACTCTGTAGACCAGGCTGGCCTCGAAACTCAGAAATCCGCCTGCCTCTGCCTCCAGTGCTGGGATCAAAGGCGTGCGCCACCACCGCCCGGCTCATCTCGGTTTCTAAGTTCCACTCAACAGCCTGCTCAGGTTGAGGAGAATTACATTTCAATTCCTCAGGGAAGCATTTTCTCCAGTTCCCTTGGAAGACACTTTCATAGCCTGATCTCTTCCAGTGCTGTTAGTCATAGCTTACTTCCTCGAAGCAGAATTGTCTCTGCAAAAATGAGGTAGGAGAGCCCAGAAAGACGACTCAGCAGGTAAAGGTGCCCGCTGCCAAGTCTGCCAACGTGAGCTCAGCATCTGAGACGCACATGGTAGATGGAGAGAACCAATTCTCACAAGTTGTCCTCTGACCTCCAAATATGTACACACATACACACACATATACCATATACATGCATATACATATATACACATATACATAATTATAAATATATATATATATACACACATATATATATACACATAAATATACATACACAGACATTTAATATCTTAAATGAGTTTGGAATTGCTTTATCTCACCTTTAAATTATTTTTAAGCTTGGGTAATGTGGGGTTATTAAGGAAAAACATTATTTAATATGATTTACTAAACATTATTTACTAAAACATTATTTAGTGTGATTTCACTAAACAAGAAGTCTCGTTGTGCGGCTGAGAGTTGTATATTCTTTTTTTTCTAAAGATGTATTTATTTATTTATTTATTTATTTATTTATTTATTTAATGTATGTGAGTATACTCTGGTTTTCTTCAGACACATCAGAAGAAGATATTGGATCTCATTACAGATGGTTATGAGCCACCATGTGGTTTCTGGGAATTGAATCAGGACCTCTGGAAGAGCAGTCATGCTTTTAACCTCCAAAGCCATCTCTCTAGCCTCCGAGAGTTACACATTCTTCCAACAATCCTTGGACTAATGATTAATAGAGACCATACTGACATCATGTTCGTTTGTAAAATAGCCTTTCTTGTGCATTCTGTAAATGAATATATTTGATTGTTACTTTAACTTTTTCCCCATTGGAGTATCATTTCAGGTAATAAGTGAGAAGCCAGGTTGGTATTATGTTTGCCATAAATGACAATGACCTGTAGAAACAAAATAGTTTTTGGTGCTATACTGGACAAATTTGAGAAGCCATAGAAATGTTACCTGGAACAAACAAGGAGAAAGAAGCACCCATCTCCGCTCCATCACTGAGAGGTAGAGTGGAAACAGCAATCAGCAATACCCAATAGAAACGGGAGGGAACCCTGTTCCTGATTTCATAGGCAGAAACGTGAGGTTGGGAAGGCCGAGTGACTAGCTAGTCTACAGCAGAGTCTATGCAGCTTTACAGTTTGCATTCTCAGGCCGTTACTTTCCATTAAATTGCTTCAGTGAGACTGACCTCTCCGCCATAATCATCCTTATGATGGATAGGAATGACTCTTGCAACTGATCAATCATCATTAAGATGACCAGAATCATTGGGATGCTCTCCTATCGCATCGGCCACCCCTTGCTGAGACCATCCTTTGATTTCCTCTCCTCAAACTGGCTTTCCAAATTCCTGAAGACACGCAGCGGTTAGATGATTGGGATGCTAGCGCTAAATAATCTTTCCCTAGATTTACCAAACCCAGCACATCTAGTGATCCTTAGATAACATCATTAAAGTCCCACCCATTCTCCCTGTGTACAGTAACTAATATAAAACATGTAACCTGATATATGGCCCCGTTGATGTGTTCCTATGCGTATGCGCATGCGTGCGTGCGTTTGTAGAAGGGGGACATACAGGCCAGAGGTGGATATCAGGAGTGTTCTTCGGTAGCTGTCTAGTTTTTAAGACAGTCAAATCGGCTGGGCTGTCTGGCCCACAGGCTCTAGAGATTCGCCCGTGTCTTTGTTCCTTCAATTCTGATGCATGAGATTCAAACTCTTCACAACTGCTCTGGTGCTGGCTTACGTCCAGCAATTTCCTAGCTTTGTGTTTTAATCTTAGACCAGAAGTCCATCTGTGTCCAGGTCCAGTTCTTGTTCCACTTTTCTCCTTTTGTAAATCATTTAAGAAGTCACTGGCTTCCCACTATGACGGACACAGTTAAAACGAGTGAGATCCAAGTATTTTTCTCATCTTTTACACTTCAGTGCCTTTGGAAAAAAAACAAACCTGAAGTTGGAAGAATTAAACATTCATAATTAACTCAAAATTAACATGTACCTATTATGCGCTATGCATTGGTTGGAACCAGTCGAATCGTTGAGAGCGATTTATAAGCTGGATACACTAACAGGGAGTGTTATTATTTTAAGAGAAAACTCAAAAACTACTCAGAACCTATAGATCTCCAAATGGCCTAAATCCAAGACTCAAAATCAAAGCTTCAAAATGTGGGCTAGGGTTGCATTTCAGTGAGAGAACACTTGCCTGGAATTTATGAGGCCTTTGGTTTGATCTTCATTACAACATTAATTAATTAAAAATAAAGAGTCAAAGTCTGTAGTTAAAAGGAGCCGTCCCTATCATCTACGCCTTTTGAAATATTTTAATTACATTTTCTTTCATTTTCTTTTATTGGGGGCAGGAGAGTCAGAGGACAATCTGAGGGAGTTGGTGTTGTCTCCTTTTACAAGAGGGGTCCCAGGGTTCAAACTGAGTTGTCAGTTGCTGGGCAACAGAACATTTACCCACAGGGTTATCGGTCCAACGCCTATCGTCAGCCTCTGTACCCAACTCTTCAGGATAAAGAGATCTAGAAGGGAGGGCTTTCCTAATTTGTTAAGCAGTTTCTACCAGTTTAGTGTCTAACAAAAGTTCTCATACCTGTTTTTAGAAAAGACAGTTCTGAAACTTTTAAGGAAAACTCTTAAGAGAAATGGGTTGCATATAAACATTGCAAAAAAAAAAAAAAAAGTCTAAATTGTTCATGTAGGCAGAGACGGTCTTAAGGCCATTCATTAGCCGGGCGGTGGTGGCGCACGCCTTTAATCCCAGCACTTGGGAGGCAGAGGCAGGCGGATTTCTGAGTTCGAGGCCACCCTGGTCTACCAAGTGAGATCCAGGACAGCCAGGGCTATACAGAGAAACCCTGTCTCGAAAAACTAAAAAAAAAAAAAAAAAAAAAAAAAAAGGCCATTCATTTCATTGTACCTCTCCTGGCTTCTCCTTAAGATGGTTTACTGTCTTGTGTGGCTAAGGCACACAGAGTAGGCCCTGCTTCTGAGGAACTAGACCCTCCTACTTTGGGTTCTTTGCCTCACTAATAAAAGAGTTTAGAAGTGAACTTGGAAGAACGAGGAGAGTCTGAGAGAAAAACAACAAGGCCGGCATGCTGTCAGTCCCGGTGACTGCAGAGATGAGAAAGGCGGAGAAGGGAGCAGGAGAAGGGAGCGTCGAGGGAGGTGAGCAAACAGCCCTGTGCTGCAAGGGGCCGGGGAGCCTCAGAGAGTGGGGCTGGGGAGCCTCACAGAAAGGGCGAGAAATCCTAGCGTATTGGGAGAAGCATCTGAAAGAAAAACATACAAAGAAATTTTTAAATTTTTATTATTTAAATTCAAATTAAGTAAAAAAAAAAAAAATTCTCGGGAGGCAGAGGCAGGCAGATGTCTGAGTTCGAGGCCAGCCTGTTCTACAGAGTTCCAGGACAGCCAGGGCTACACAGGGAAGGAAACCTGTCTCAGGAAACAATTAGACTTCCTCAGAGAAGAGGGCGAACTTGGCTCTGTAGTCAGAAGGGAAGCTCTGTGAGGTTGCACTGAGGGAGGGGTTCTGAGCTGGATAAGAACACTATCTCATTAAGAGGTAATTGTTCCACCCGTCCCCTCCTCCAGTCTTCAGTTGAGTCAGATTTCAGGTGATTAACACGCCAGCTAGATTAACTCTGATGGCAGAGACGCAGTATGCAACGTTTTAATCTTCAAAGCAGATCAGAATATCTTGCCTCTGCTCCAGGGAAGGTGGAGAGTTTGTTTGTTTTTGTTTTCTTTTAGTTTTCTTTTTTAAACCAAGAGACCTAAAAAAGGGGCAGTTGTGATATGTTGTCTTTCTGGTATCAATAAGGAAATGGGAGAAAGGGTACAAAACCTACCGTGGGGTGGCGTTGGAGATGTCTATCATCCCTAGACAATCCTAGATAACAGCAGCAACAACAACCACTTCTTATCCAGTCTTGAAAATCATTGCACAAGCTGAAATTATCGCCATGACTTCACTTTGCAATGAGAGACCCAGGCTAAGGGCCTTCACTGAGCGAGGTTGAGTGCTTTCTTCTTGCCTTGCCACCCTTCTATGTCAACCAAGAGATTGCCTTTCTCACATTTTGTTTTGTTTGTTGTTTTGGAACACATAATAATTATATATATTTATGGGGTACACCTTGGTGTTTGATACACACTCAGACACCACACAACAGACACACACAAGACACACACACATATATTACATATATACACACACATATTATACATATATGTATATATCTATGTACTATATAATTCTCAAATCAGGGTGATAAATTAAAACTTAAAACATCCGTGCCCAGCCATATTGGTGCATGCCTTTATTCCCAGCACTTGGGAGGCAGAGGCAAGTGGATCTGTATGAGTTCAACACCAGCCTGGTCTACAGAACAAGTTCCATGACAGCCAGGGCTACACAAGGAAATCCTATCTAGAAAAACCAAAAGGAATAAAGCGCGCGCGCACACACACACACACACACACACACACACACACACACAAAGAGTCCCACAAACAAAACTTTAAACATCCAACAACCCAACAGTGGTTTGACTTGAATACCAGGGAGTTCTAGGCTCAAGATTCTTTTGTCTGGTTTTTTCTGAGCAGCTATAGCAAGATTCCTTGGGCCCATCCATCCCTAACTTCGGGTGTAATAAATAGAAAACTCCATTGGTAAATGTTGCTTGTAAGGTCGGAATCTATACTCTTTTAAATCAATGGAATAGTATCAAGCACAGAACTCCAACATACATGTTAACATTCCATACCCACTCATCTTCAAGGGAACGGAACCAACGCAAGCATAGATGTGGACTACTGTTCTGCTCGACTGCTGTTTTTCAAACAACCTCAGAATAACTTGCAGCATCCATATACAGGAGGATAAAAGAAGCCACAGGAGGAAAACAGAGACAGAAAGATTTTTTAAAAACGTCAGCTCCATTCAGCTACAATAATTGGCTTTAACTTTGCTCTGGGCATTAAGTATTGGCTATAAATGGTGATTCAGTCCATCAATTTTAAATTTTTTGAATAAAACCTCCTCTGTGAAGATTAAACAACAGGTATAATTATATATAAAGTACGATAAACAAGTAATAACTATTGACAGCAAATAAGTAACATATAAATAACCCAGAATTGATAAGGAAAGACCCTCTATCCCTTTTAAGGTATAGTTTTCAAAAATTAAGTTAGACTCTAGTTTAACACATGGGTGAGACTGTCTCTAACATGCGGCAGATTCAGAGAGTGGTTGAGGAGCTGGGAGCTTGCAGGAAATCCAGCAAGGAGACGGAAGGCTAAAATTACTGGGCTAATGACAAATAGGTCAGCTTGTGCAGCCTCTGCTCCCAGAAGCCACCGCCATCTTCATCTGACAAAGCCTCGCGTGGCTGACTTACCCAGCTGGGTCTTTAATTGTAGTTGAAAACTTAATACCTTCCTTACACAATCCTTGGGTGGCCTTGACTACAGGTTAGTAGTCTGATGCCTCCCATCCTGGACTTCTGTTTCCGGCCTTCTCTGACTAGTGTTGTTGTTTGGTTTTGGGTTTTTTTTGTTTGTTTTGGTTTTGTTTTGTTTTTCACATGTTTGCCCATCACTTTGTCACAGGATCCAGGGATCTAAATCAGTCCATGGGTCAACATGAATTCTCTCTTCGCTCTCTTGTTTTTTTTTTTTTTTGGTTTTTTCAGACAGGTTTCTCTGTGTAGCCCTGGCTGTCCTGGAACTCACTCTGTAGACCAGGCTGGCCTCGAACTCAGAGATCCGCCTGCCTCTGCTCCCAAGTGCTGGGATTAAAGGCGTGCACCACCACGCCCGGCAAGTGTTTTTGTTTAAGACATTAAAAGACCAAGTGTTTTTCAGTTCTGGCTGTTGATGTTTCATGAAGCATAGTTCTAATTGTTCTGTTTCCGGTCCCATCTTGCACAAACCCATGGAACTAAAGAAACGCTGGAGATGCAGCCTAGCGGTTGAATATGCTTTGGTAAGAATTCCTGGAAAATGTTGGGAATACCTTCATCAGCTTTATCTGGGATGACCCGATAGCTCTCACTAGCCTTAGGTAATGGGGAAACTATGGAATCCTTGGAGCTAGCATAAAACTGATGGATTTTTCAAACACCATATCGTCTATGATTTATTTATTGCCTTTTCCACTTACACGTTCCTTTCTCATTTATTATTTATTTGCTTAATTATTATTTGTTTGTTTTTCCTCTCCATCAAGGTACAGGATGATAAGATTAAACTACTTTTATAGCTATTCATTTTATATAACCTTTAATATAAATCACTTAAAATAAGCCATTGAAAATGGCTCATGGGTAAAGTAGACCTGATTTGTTCACCATGTTCAGAAATCCGATCGATAAAGATGGAAGAGAGAAAACCCAGATCACAGTAAAAAGTTCGTCATACACAGACACACACCTACCTACAACACACACACACACATCTACACACATGCATACACACACACACACATACTCACATACATACACATTCACCTACACACACATACGCATACATACACATACATACAAACTCACCTACACACACACACACACACACACACACATCTACACACATGCATACACACACACATACATACTCACATAATACACATATCATCACACACATATGCATGCACACACATACATACGTATACGCATACATACACATACATACAAACTCACCTACACACACACACACACACACATCTACACACATGCATACACAACATACATACTCACATACATACACATATCACCTACACACACATACATATGTATATGCATACATACACATACATAACAAACTCACCTACACACACACACACACTAAAGTTTCAAAAAGAAAAGAAGTGTTCTTAAATGAAACTATAATCTAAATTTGAAACCCTTTCTCAGTGTCCAAATAAAAACTCTAAGACAATACTAGAATCATCCTGTTATACAAGTTTCTGTTTGAATATTTGATTACTCTTGAGTGATTTTTTTTTTTCAAGAAATGGAATTACATATCAAAACTATGAATTCTGGGGTTAGACCTAGGATTTCATCCTTCTCCTCTGACCCTCCTAGCCTGGTAACTAAGCCAGGCTTGGTTTGCTCATCTGTAATGTGGGCTTTGTACAGTCATTAGTAATACTTAAAAATGATTGCCCAGGCTCCTAGCTCAGTAAAAGGGAACACAAAGAAACATCATCTTATCTCTTCTTGCTTCATCAAGGAAACTATTTAAATTCCTCAAAGTCCTCTCTCCCCACCCTCCTATCTACCTCTCTCTCATTCTGAAAGTCTTTTTTTTTTTTGAGGGGGGGGTTCAAGACAGGGTTTCTCTGTGTAGTCCTGTGTGACCTCCCCCCCACCTTGAGTAGTCCTGAGACCTTGTTTACCACAACAGACCAAGTGATAAGGACTAGGTGGAGTTACCCACCTTAGCTGCACGAAACTAAAAAGAACATGCCCAGGGCTTGCTTTGAGACACTCCAATCGAGACCTGTGACCAAGAACGGATTATCCCACCCATCTCTCCGGCTGAAACCAGAAAGGGTTTTTTGGCGGCTTTTCCCTTTAAATTGAGAGCTAAACATTAAAGTATCGGGCCTTGGTCAGAGAACTTTGTCTTGGCCTCATCTTTCTCGTCCTCTGTCCCCTTTTGTTCCCAGCCCCCTTTTCAGGTGAACCCAGTTGATTCGTGGCAGCAGGTGGCTACAGTCCTGGCTGTCTTGGAACTCACTCTGCAGACCAGGCTGGCCTCAAACTCAGAAATCTGCCTGCCTCTGCCTCCCAAGTGCTGGGATTAAAGGCGTGTGCCACAATCCACCCCCCCTACCCCCCGCTGTGAGGCAGGACCGCCTCAGATTCCCAACTCGGGGATTACAGCAGTGTGCTACGCTGGCCGTCATTCTGAAAGTCTTCTGTAGCCCAAGGCTATCCTCAGACTTCTTTGTAGCTGAAGATGACCTTTACCTTCTGATCCTTCTGCCTCTTCCTCCTAAATGCTGGGGTTACAGGTATGAACTACCATGCCGATTTAATGTGGTGCTGGGAATTGAACCCTAGGCTTCTTGAACGACAGATGCTCTACCAACTGAGCTAAATACCTACCTCTAAATGCCATCTCTTGACAGAGACTTTCCTCGCTTGTCCATTTTACCCCAGACATTCCCTATGAGAGTTGTCTGCTTGTTTGTTTGACAGAATTTTCTTGGTTTCTAGTTACATATTCTGTCTGTCTTGTCCATGGGACTTGGAAGCCCCAGACAGCAGGGGCAATGGAATGGGTACTGTAATTACCACGTTCCACCCAGAACCTAGCCCAATGCCTAGTACATAGGAGACGTTAGTAAGGATTTGATAATGAATGAGTCTCACATAGAACTCCAATGTCTCAGTATCACAGGTGTGGGAGTGTCACCGGAAGTGGGGGAGTGACATAGGAAGTATGGACACCACCCCCTCGAAATTTTCCTTCAGATGTGCCATTGTAGAGAACACGATTTCTGACTGCCCAAGTGCTAGTAACTTTTAATGTGTCTTGTGCAAAAGTACATTTTCAGTATTATTTCTGAGTACCATACAGTTAGTGGATCTTGAGGTAAAAAAGGTAAAAATTTCTACTTTGTATCACATACTTAATAGAAATGAAACTGATTTAAATAATTCATGAGAACATTTAAATATAAAAGATTTATAATGAACCATTTCTTAACCACTTACTGTTTTTCTTCCCAAAGTAATAAATTACAGATACATCTAGCACCCTTGTTTTTAACCCAGCATTTACATGTCCGTCTCTGCGTTTCATACAACTCAACCCAAGACTTCAGCAAACTCAAAGACATTGCATCAACTTAGAAAGTCCTTGATGAGTATTTGAAATTCATACCCTGGATAACGTTCTGGGTGTGGTGCTGCTGGAGCTTAGCTTTGCAAAACATATACTTAGTCAAATGATGTCCAAAGAATTACCTCATAAATCCACAAGTCTGATAACATCAGCCCTCTCTATCCATTCCTACTCAGGCTCCTGGGAATTCCAGCTTACATTACCAGAATCAAGTGAAATAAACAATCCGTGCTAATTATCCCTACCCTAATGAGAAATGTTTGTGTTATGTCTACGTCGTAATTATTTTAAGTAGCCAAGCTCAGAGGCTCAAGCTCAACCTTAAGGAGTTAAGGCTTAAACACATTGCCTTGAGTTCTGGACTGAGACTCTGAATTCACGATGAGAAACTCAGGGGTGTTCTTCTGAAGCAAACATATTTGAGAGTAAGGTATAAGCAGTCAAACAGATAAAAACCTAAATGTGTCAACTTTTCCTCTTTTCCATAGGAAGTATGGACACCACCCTCTCTTTTCCTTCAGATGTGCCATTGTAGAGAATACGATTTCTTTTTTTTTTTTTTTTTTTTTTTTTTTGGTTTTTCGAGACAGGGTTTCTCTGTGTAGCCCTGGCTGTCCTGGAACTCACTCTGGTAGACCAGGCTGGCCTTGAACTCAGAAATCCGCCTGCCTCTGCCTCCCAAGTGCTGGGATTAAAGGCGTGCGCCACCACCGCCCGGCGAGGTTTTATTTCAAATGGTTACAATCTAGAGTCCTTTGAGAAGAGGGAATGTCAGATGACTGTTGTCAAATGAATGTCAATGTTGCTGTAAGAAAGCAGGCTGAGCAAGTCATGAGCATGAAGCAGCACCCCTCCATGGCCTCTGCATCAGCTCCTGTATCTAGGTTTCTGCCATGGATTCCTGCCTTGACTTCCCTCAGTGACAGAATGTAACTCTAGTTATGAGATGAAATTACCCCTTTTCTCTACAGATTGCTTTTGATCATGGTGTTGTATCACAATAATAGAAATCCTAACTAAAAGAGCAGATTATTCTGAAAAAGCTTGAAGTGGGAACTTTAAGACTTGGGGTTGGATTTATGGGGGGAATTGTGATAAAAGTTTCAAAACGTCTACAAGCTGGTTTTAAAAATCTCCAAGTTAAAAACTTATTATATTTTTTTCTTTCTTAATAGTATGTATTACTTTTTATACAAGTCATGCCAGGACCAGGAATGGGTTATAGCTTGCTGATTATTGGCCAAAGGGGTCCCACAGACTCCTAAAACATCACAGATGATTGCCAATGCTACCTAATGGTGAGACGGTTCCTGAAGACACCACTTACATCAACAAACATGGCTAAATTGACCTGGTGCTCAACTAGAAGCTTCCTCCCTACTGACTAGTGTTCACAGTGCTGAAAAGTACTTTTTATGCTTCCAAAAGATGAAAGCAACCATCAATCTCGTTCTGCTACAAAATCTATGAACTACAATACTGACCTGATTGGAAGGTATACCAACTGGAACAATGATGGCACAAGTATCACAGGAGCAACAGCCACTTTTGGAGTGGATTTAAGGCCCATTCTATGAGCTAGCAACGACACCTAGCACTGTGTAGGTGTAGGCTAATGAGTCCATGAAGCCAAGACGAGCTCTCAAACTCAGGGGAAAACCTATTACAATTATTCTGCTAAAGCAATTAAATCATTCCTAATGATTATATTTCTATACCCCAGAGATCGGTGCATTATTGAACGCTCTCCCCCCGACTCCCATTAGAGAAGTGTCTTCTTGCAGTAGATGCTAATGAACACAGAAACCAATGACTGGGCAATGTATAGAGAATGACAGACTTGGAGTATTCAGCCCTAACTGGGATGGATGTTTTCATTAAACCATTCTCCTCAAAGCTCAGGGATCGATGCAGCAGAGAAGGCAGAGAGATGGTAAGAGCTGGAAGGGGGTGAATGACTCCAGAAGAAACAACATTCTGCCGAAACAGTGGGGGTGATACACACGTGAACTCACACAGGCTGTGGCATCCTGCACAAGACCTATACAAGTGCAAGCCAGACAACACCCCAGCTGGAGATAGGGAAGTGGGCACAAAGCCTCACCTCCGAACTAAGAAAGCTATTTCAATTCATAGAAGTCCAGAGGGAAAGATCAGTTTTCTTCAACGAAGTAACAGTAGGTATTATGTACTGGCTGGTTCTGTGTGTCAACTTGACACAAGCGGAGTTCTCACAGAGAAAGGTGTCTCCCTTGAGGAAATGCTTCCATGAGATCCAGACTGTAAGGCATTTTCTCTATTAGTGATCAAGGTGGGAGGGCCCATTGTGGGTGGTGCCATCCCTGGGCTGGTAGTCTTGGGTTCTATAAGAAAGCAAGCTGAAGCAAGCCAGGGGAAGCAAGCCAGTAAGTAACATCCCTCCATGGCCTCTGCATCAGCTCCTGCCTCCTGACCTGCTTGAGTTCCAGGCCTGACTTCTTTGGTGATGAACAGCATGTGAGAAGTGTAAGCTGAATAAACCCTTTCCTCCCCAACTTGCTTCTTGTCATGATGTTTATGTAGGAATAGAAACCCTGACTAAGACAGTATATTAACTCTCAGGTAGGCACATGTTTGGGAATATTTGGATAAGACAAAACACCCCATGCTTTCTTTTCATTTTCTTTTCTCTTTGCCTTTTTGTTGACAAAGAAACCTGTCTCAAAAACCAAAAAAAAAAAAAAAAGAGAGATTGTTGACCAGCCTTCTTTAGAAGCCTACCAACTGAATACCCAGAGGAGTGAATCCAGGCTAAGGCACCCTGTCCATGAATGATTTCCAGTAATGCAAGTATCTTATCTGGTGGTTCAGCATGCCTTCAGCCTCAAGGCCCTGGGGTTCCTTTAAGGTCATTTAAGTAGAGGCCAATCTGTGGTCTCGCTTTAAATAACTAGGCTGTCTGTTCTCTTTGGAATTTGCCAACCATATGTTAGATAAAGGCCTGTGGAATGGTCTCATTTTGAAGGACTAATTGCAAGAGAAATTGGATTGAAAGAACACAGAAAGAGCCCAAGAATAAAACACCTGGGAGCCATTAGCAGTAATCAAAGCTTATCCTGTATGAAAATCACAGGAAGAGATGAGCACAGTGGAATATACATATATTATGTCCATATAAATGATATATATAAAATGGTATATGTATCAATAATTTCACTACCTGTACATACCAATATATATTTGCATATATGTCTATTTAAGAAGTAAATTTTATATTTGCTTTAAAAGCCTTGCTTTCTGTGGCAATTTTTACTTGTCATTCCTAACTTGAATCTTTCTTCTGTGTCTCAGCAAGAGAGTTTGAATATGGAAAATCTTAGAATTTCACAGTCTTTGACACAGCAAACTTCGATGCACAAAGACTCAGATGAAGGTTGAATAACTAACTGTTTAATCAGAAGATTCTTTCTTTTTTTTTTTTTTTTTCCAGAGCTGAGGACTGAAAACCCAGGCCTTGTGCTTGTAGCAAGCACTCTGCCACTGAGTTAAATCCCCAATCCAAGAACTATTTTAAAACACAGATTGAATGTTCAAACAGTTGCTGGAGATTAAGATGTTCCAAGACAGCTCAAGAAGAATTTATGTCATTTTTTTTGCCAGTTATTTTTGCATATATCTTTTTTAAACACAATTTTTTTAAAAGCCTTTATTTATTTATTTATTTATTTATTTATTTAATTTATGTATATGAGTACATTGTCTTCAGACACACCAGAAGAGGGCATTGGATCCCATTACAGATGGTTGTGAGCCACCATGTGGTTGCTGGAAATTGAACTCAGGACCTCTGGAAGAACAGTCAGTGCTCTTAACCACTGGCCATCTCTCTACCCTTACCTCTTAACTCTTAACTCAACCTTATAAATAGCCTCCATAGTCATTGTCTTGCAGGTTTTCCTTTTGAAGTTTGTTCGGTGCTCTACAGTTGCTCCCTCCATCTCCGTTCACTCCATCAACCTCCCCTCTCTTCAACTTAAGCCAAGAGCCTCTCCAACCACACAGCTCTACAGCGCACAACAGGAAGAGACAGTCAGTCGTCACAGCTGGGCATTTCCTGTGATCGGTGACACACCAAAGACTCTCTAGACCCTCATGAGACTTTATAGATACCTGATGAAGAAAACTAAATCTCAGATCGCCGTCTTGTTCAAGGTGGTAGAAGTCACCTACTAATAAAACTGACTCCAAAGTCATCGTCTTGCACCATGTAGAAGAAAGAAAGGTAACAGCCATACCTGAACAAAACTGAAGAAGATAAGTCTTTTTTTGAGTATTGTGGTGGTTTGAATAAGAACGGGCCGCCACAGGCCCATAGGTTTGAATGCGCTTAGGGAGTGGCCTTAGACACTACCGCGCCTTGGTTCAAGTAGGCGTTGGCCTTGTTGGAGGAAATGTGGGCTTTGGGGTTTCAAATGTTTAAGCCAGGCCCAGCATCTATCTCTTCATACTGCTGCAGATCCAGATGTAGAACACTCAGCTCCATCTCAGCAGCATGTCTGCCTGCCTCCATGCTTCCCACCTGAGGGTAACGGACTAAAACCTCTGAAATGTAAGCCAGCCCCAATAAGATGCTTTCCTTTATAAGAGCTGCCATGGTCATGGTGTCTGTTCACATCCATTTCTTCAAAGTATAGTTAAAAACCTCTCAGATCTGTAGACTAAGGATACATTTCTTGCATAATACAGACTATAGCTTAGAGTCCATATCTCTTGGTTCTGTCCATCTGGGGGGTTTTCGAGATGCACCGAGTTCTCCGTTTGTTTCATAATGTAGATCAATCCGAGGAAGCAGATGTATTTGGGATGGACTTTGGGAGGGTGTTGCTTTTTATCAGTACATGGTTTCCTTCCTCAGATGCAGCTCTTCTAAGGCAAGGCCAGTAGGGGACTAAACGTTTATTACCCAGGAAATGCATCTTTCTATTCTTTAAAAAATGTTTATTTTAAAAATTATTCATACATTTTTTTTTTTTTTTTTTTTTTTTTGGTTTTTTTTCGAGACAGTGTTTCTCTGTGTTAAGTAGCCCTGGCTGTCCTGGAACTCACTCTGTAGACAGGCTGGCCTTGAACTCAGAAATCCACCTGCCTTTGTCTCCCAAGTGCTGGGATTGGATTAAAGGCGTGCGCCACCACCGCCGGTTTTTTTTTTTTTTTTTTTTAATATTTTTTTTATTTTTCTCTCATATATTATATCTCAACCACACTGTTACTCACTTCAGACACATCAGAAGAGGGCATCAGATCCCATTGCAGATGGTTGTGAGCCACCATGTGGTTCCTGGTGAATTGAACTCAGAACCTCTGGAAGAACAGTCAGTGGTCTTAATCATTGAGCCACCTCTCCAGCTCCCCAACATCTCTTTTTAGAGTTGAAAAGGAATTAGAAGCCGTTTGTTTAGTTCGGTCACATCCAAGTCAGATATGCAAAGCTGGAGGACTCTTGCCTCGAATTTACTTCCACTATCAGCAAGGTTTGTTCACTTCCTCTTATTGATCTTGTGATTCCTGTGATTTTTATCTATGATTGTACTCATTTGCAACCCGGAAACGAAGCCAACTTGATCACTGAATAAATCTTTTTAATGTACAATTGGAAGTTTTATTTGGGAATTTTTTGATATCAGGTGGGGTTTTGTGTAATGTGGGGGAGGTATCGTGTACCTTGTGTGGGGACAAATCCAGGTCTTGGGGCTGCTAGGTAGGGGTGGGATTGCGGGAACGAATTTGGGAAGGGTTGTTGGGGGGAAATAGGCAGAGACTTAAGATTTTTATTGGAAGGCAGCTCTTTGATTGGACCATTCAACAGCATTCTTGACGCGTTTTGATCTGGCCACCCTTCCTTTTGTGTCTCTGGGGGGACCCTCTCTGTATCTTGTCCTCCCCTTCCCTATCTCCAACCATTCTTCCCACTCAGCTAGTAAAAGGTGAGGCAGCACTGCTTTGAAAACCCTTTACTATGTGCCTCCCAGTCAAGAATGTTAACTACTTAGATGGAGAGAACCTCTGCAACCATGGGCCATAGCACATGATGCGTCCGTTTAAATGAGATAATCTATGTGCAAGTTGAAAAATCACCCATAAATATTGAATATTTGTATGCCAGTGACAAATCACACATAGCAATACAAAATGGAAGCACGGCATTTGGACAGCTTCTGGTCACTGTAGAGTACGTTTGGAAGAACTTATCTTTTTTGTTTCCTTTTTGTTTTTTGGTCTGACTAGATTTTGGTTAGATCTTTTTTCTTTCTTTTTTTTTTTTTGTTTTTTTTTTTAATAATGGGTTTAAATTCCTTGGCTTGCTTTTGTCGAATAAAATCTAGATTTCTCTTTTCTTAGATGTTTCATTTTTGGCTTTATTTTGTACCTGATGTTGTTGGGGTCCTTTTCTAGTGTTCTTTTTGCCTAATTATTTGTCTTGTTGTCATGTTGGTTAGCGTTTTCCCTATTTATTTTACTTTTTTTTTTTTTTTTATTTTTTTCAATTCAGAGGGTTTCTTCGACTAGACGAAATTTCCATAACACTCTTGCGGAAAACCCTGGTTGGGTTGTTTTAACAAAAGATCACTGGTTCAAACACTCGGAAAACCCAAAAAAAATTACTAAACTGGGGCCCCCACTTTTCCAAAAAACCGGGGGGGGTAAAAGGGGAAAAAAAAAAAAATATTTACAAAAAAAAAAAAAATCAAAAAATTTTATATGCCCACCAAAGAAATAAATTTTAAAAAACAATTTTTAAAAAATTTTACGGGGCCCGGGGGGTGGGGGGCGCACGCCTTTAATCCCAGAAAATTTGGGGGGCAGAGGCAGGGAAATTTTTAATTTTGGGGGCCCCCCGGTTTTTACAGAGTGAGTTAAAAGGGCACCCCCGGGAAAACAGAGAAACCCTGTCTCAAAAAAAAAAAAAAAAAAAAAAAAAAAAATTATTTTAAAAAAACCAAAAAAAAGAAAGAAAAAAGAGAGGGAAAATAAAAATCAGTAAGCAAAAAAATTAAATTATTTGGGAAAAAAAAATAAAATTTTAAACAAAAAAAATTCCCCAAAAAAGGGTTTTTTTTTTAAATGAAAATGAGGGAAAGAGAAAAACTGCCCCTTGGGGGCTAGAGATAAATAAAAAGCAGATAAAAAAAAGAAAAAAAAAAATAAAAAAATAAGTCAAGACTTTTTTAAAACCCAGGACATTTGTTGGGGGGGCCCGGTTTTAGGTTTTTGGGCCCCCAAGGCCCTGGGGGGCTCTTTTTTCAGCTCTCCCCAAGCAGATTAAAAATAAGGGGAAAGGGGGGGGTTTTTCCCCCCCGGGCCCCCGGGGTTTTCCCCCAGGGCCCCGTCAAGGGGAGTTTTTCCCCTGGAGGGAAAAAACTGAAACCCCCCACAGGTTTTTTTTACTTTTTCCCCCGACAAGGGCCCCCATCAATGCTTCTTTTTTGGTATGGAGGAAAAGGGGGAAATTCTTCCCGCTCCCTGCCCCCCCAAAATTGTGCCTCTAGGGACAAGGAATTTTAAACCCCGCCCGTTTACCCCCGACGGGGCCCCAAAAAAGCTGGGGAACAAAGACCATGAGTCCTGTACTAAAAGGAGGGGTTGTGGGAATTGGGAAAATTTTGGTTTTTTTTTTTTTTTTTTTTTTTTTTTTTTTGTCTCCGCACTTTTGGGGGCCTCCCCCCGGTTTTTAAACCCCCCCCCAAAACCCCCTTTTCCCCCCCCCAGTGGGGGGACCAATTTGCCCTCCCCCCCCCTGCCCCCCCCCCCCCCCCCCCACACCCGTTTCTCCATGGTTTTTGCTTCTTAGTGGGTCTTTAATAGCCCCCCCTTTTTTATCTGTCTCTTGGGGCCACCCCCCCCCCCAAATTTGGGGAAAAATGTCCCCAGAGCCTTTTAAAATGTGATTGTTCCCCATTCTCTGGGGCCCCAAAAGTAGTTTTTTTTGCGACAACAGTTCCGTTCTTCGAAGAGGTGAGGCGGTTTTTTTTTTAAAAATTACTTTTTTTTGTGACTTTAGGATCAAATCTAAATCCCCCTGACTGACCCTTTTAAGGAAAAGGAAATTCCCCCCTGGGTACAAATGCTGGCCCCTTATCCCAACGCCGCGGGGGAGGCACTATCCGGTTTTCCCAGGGGGCCCCCCTTCCCAAAAAGGGCTGGGGTTTGTTGTGGATAACTTTTTACTTTTTTCTTCTCTGTGCATTTTAAGGGGTTCCCCTTTTAAGGCCGGGCGGTGGTGGCGCACGCCTTTAAAAACCCCGCACTTGGGCGGCAGAAGGGGGCAGATTTCTGAAAATTTGGGCCGCTGGTTAAAGAGGAGTTTTCCCGGACAGCCCCGGGGGGACACAGGGGGAAAACCCCGTCTCAAAAAAAAAAAAAAAAAAAAGGATTCCTTTTTTTTAGTGGGCTTAATTCCTGGGAGTTCGCCCCTTCCGCTTCTTGCCCCTGACTCTTTCATTGAACAAAGTCACATGGAGGTCAATCTAGTCCAACATCATACCTTAAATTCTCCAGATACGGATTTCAAAATTAGAAAAAGCCGAGATTTTTTCTTCCTTGGTTATCTGGCCATTTAAAAAATTTATTAATTGTTTGATGTCTATCGTTTTTGCTCTGTAGGAAATAGAAAAAACATAAAGTAGCATCTCGATAAATCCGCCCACAGGCCCGCTTTCCAGGCAACCCTTCATTGTTGGCTTTGCCACCACGAGGTCAGATGTTTTTCGTGGTCCAGTCAGGCTGACTGAACAGCTCTTCCCTTAAGGTACCAGGAGTTTGCATAGGCAGCTGCTCTCACTCCATCCTTACCCATAGCACATACCACTGTCTTAGTTAGGTTTTCTATTGCAGATATTTTAGACCATCTTACATCAGGCATTTTACCTGGTATTGCAATTATAAAAAAAAAAAAAATGTCACACTGTGGGGAAAGAGGTGAACTTTTTAATAATTGTCATGACACGGTATAGTTATAAAGGTGTGTCATGCCGGGCGGTGGGTGGCACACTCCCTTTAAATCCCAGCACTTGGGAGGCAGAGGCAGGCGGATTTCTGAGTTCGAGGCCAGCCTGGTCTACAGAGTGAGATCCAGGACAGCCCGGGCTACACAGAGAAACCCTGTCTCGAAAAAACAAAACAAAACAAAAAAAAAAAAAAAAAAAAAAAAAAAGAAGGCTATCTTTTGAAATCCTGTGTCACACCGGGAGCTCACCTCTTAGACCTGTCAACACAGCTGTTCTCTGGAGCCTTCCTTCCCTGCTGTGTCAGAGTGTGTGGTCTAAAAACCCTTGAGCCGAAACACATTTTTCTTTCCTTAGTGAGCTCTGCCAAATATTTTTGTCACAGTGAAGAGGAAACTGACGGATACAAGAAAAACATCTTAAGAAACATAATTTGGGTTTAAAAATTGTGGAAGGAAGGCTGTGTATGGTGGTGAACTTCTGTAATTCCAGTACTCAGAGTCACCAGAGGGCAGGCAGATGTCTGAGTCTGAGGCCAGCTGGTCTACAGAGCGAGTTCCAGGACAGCCAGGGCTACACAGAGAGCAGGAGAGCCATAGGATTCTAATTTTAAACTCAGTCAAGAAAAAATAATTGAAATTTCAAAAAATATTTCCTTGAAACTTATGTTTTATGTGAAATATAAAGATAGTTGTTTAAATGTCAAAATACTAGAAGGAAAAAGAACATTCTTTAATTCTATACTTATTCTGTCACCAGTATCCATAGTTCCAAAAACAGCAGTATTTTAATAAAGTGGCCATGCAGTTGAATTATATGGCTCGTGACAGGGAAAGAGCTCTTCTGCTCCCATGACAAAACTACTGGCCAACACAACTGACAGTCCTAGCCAGAGACAGGAAGTATGTACATTTTGACCCAAGGCTATCTCTTCCATGCTATGGATTCTTCTAGACGAGTGGTTTTTAAACCTGTGGGTCGTGACGCCTTTAGGACTCACATAGCAGACATCCTGCATATCAGATACTTACATTATAATCCCTAACAGTAGCAAAATGACAGATAGGAAGTAGCAACAAGATAATTTTATGGTTGAGGGTCACCACAACACAAAGGAATTGTGTATTAGGACGGTTCAGCATTAGGAAGGCTGAGAACCACTGCTTTACATCATCAACAAGTAATCACAAATAATTTCTTCAGGGGCAACTCAAAAGAAGAAAGAAAACAACTTAAGAAAACAAAAAACCAACTAAGGAGGAAGTGAAAGAAAAATAGATAGTATAATTGTATCCAGAAAAGCAGCCCAGAAAGACTGCAGCAGTTAGGTCAAAGAAGCATGGGCTGCCTGGTAGTCATGGCGAACAGACAAACACATGGGAATGATGCGCATGAATCCCGAGAAGATAACGATGGAATCCTGGGAGATAATGAAAAATAGCAGAAGACTGTCACTGTACTTTCAGAGCATTGAGAAAAGTTTACCTTATAATATTGGTGATATTTTCCTTAGAAATAAAAGCTACAGAGATGCTGTGTCTCTTCAGGCATCTCTCTTTTTTTTTTTTTTGTTATTCGAGACAGGGTTTCTCTGTGTAGCCGGGCTGTCTGGAACTCACTCTGTAACCAGTGGCCTCGAATCTCCTGCCTCTGCCTCCAATGCTGGATTAAGCATGCCCACCACCGCCCGGTCCGGCATCTCTTAATTGGACTCTCTCTCTCTTTCTCTTGTTCATCTCTCTCTTTCTCTCTCTCTCTCTCTCTCTCTCTCTCTGTCCTGTGTGCATGTCTGTGTGTATCTCTCCCTTTTCTCTTTCTCACAACACCAATCACACACACACACCACACACACACACACACACACACGCTAAGTATCTCTTCTCATGTTATCACGACATCTTGGGCATACTTCATCCTAAGACTTGAAGATGTTGTGTGCAGAATTAGTTTGTGAACAAAGACTCATCATGTGATGATAAGGTACTGCTCTGTTTGTAGGCTCCCAGTACATTGAAGTGGGGACTAAGGAAACTAACAGCAAAAGCTGATGAGACAAAAGCAGAAACAAATTCCAGCCATGGCCATAGTCCACTAGGGTTAGATGCACCACACACCCGGCTCGTTCAGACATTGTCATGCTTTTGGCTTAAGAACAATCATTTAAGGTGCTCAGCCTCAGGCATGTTACTTTCTTGTTCCGTTGTTCGACTCTGGATGGTAGGGCCCACCAAGAGATAAAGAGAAGAAAACCATCCCTCAGGAGCTCCAAAGAATCGCTACTAATGAGAGAAGGATTTAGGAAAAGTACAACTTAAAAACTAGTCCTACTGTTTAATAACATCTTATTTATGCAGATCACTGCAAACCAATGGTTCTCAACCTGTGGGTCCAACCCCTTTGGGGACATAGTTCAGATATCCTGCTTATCAGGTATTTATTTACATTACCATTCATAACAGCAGCACAATTACAGTTATGAAGCTAGCAATGAAATAATCTTATGATTGACAGTCACCCCAACATAAGGAACTGTGTTAAAGGACCAAAGAGATTAGGAAGATTGAGAAGCACTGCTCTAATGTAAGTACTGTAATGAATTAACATGCTTTTGCTTTGATCTGAAATACAGATATCCTATCATTAGTTCCTTTATTATGTTTCCTAGAGATTGTGCCCTTGGACTGTCAAAAGATGAATTGATAGGTTATGCTCTATAACAATAATTGTTATTACGGCCTCGGGACTCATTGTGCTGTATTATCCAGCTTTCATCATGAGAACTCAAAGAAAAGAGAAAGGTCATTGTGTACATTTCTAAAAATATAAAATGGACTCACCTATTTTGGGGCCTTAACTTAATCAATTTTAAAAAATACTTGTTGTTGGACATTGTTCTGTGTGTACATGTTGTGGGGGCAGGGCACGGTGGTTTGTACGAGAGGTCAAAGGGCAGCTTTACAGAGCTGGTTCTTCTCCTTCCACCTTTACCTGGGTTCCAGGATGGAGCAGGCCTGTGTGGCAGGCACTTTTTTCCATTTAACTATCACACCAGTCTTTTAACTGGAGCAAATATAGAATAAAATAATGACTCTTTTGGTTTTTTTGTTTTTGTTTTGTTTTGTTTTAAAAATGAAACTGTTTTTACACTATCTTTTAGCTGTGGGGGTTTTCTGTTTGTAAATATATTTTTTATAGGGCTGGTGAAGTGGCTCGTGGGTAAAGGTTCTTGCCACCAAGTTTGATGAACTGAGTTCAGGTCTGGAACCCTCGTGGTTTGAAAGGAGAGAACTCAAACCTCCAAGTCTCTCTGCTGACCTCCACATGCTTGCTAAGGTGTTATTATGTGTACAGTCTCTGTCTGTCTCTCTCTGTCTCTCTCTCTGTATGTCTTTCTCTCCCTCTCATACACACAATAAACAAAATAGTAAGTATAAAAATCTTAAAATACATATTTACAAACAGATACGATTTTTCATACATCTGAAAATGGCACAGATAACTTAAATTCTATCATTAAGTCTACTCTAGTTGATAAAAGCAAAATAAAAAATAAAAGAAATGTAAGATCTTACAAAGCATAGTCTTAAAAAATCTAAGATACATAAAAGTTTTGACAGTAAAATTAGAGGAGTAAATGGTTTCACTTTTTGAGATTTCATTAAAATATATAAACGATGTATTGGAAGAAACAGCATACAGAAAGCATCTTAAATGTACTTTGCTTGCTAACACAAGATACTCAACAGTCGAGAACATTTAAGTCTAGAGAAGAGAAGATGAAAGAGCATACACAAAACTGTCTTTGTTTCATCTTTTGAGGCAAGATGTCTCTATGCAGCCAAGGCCAATCTCAAACTCGTAAGCCTCTTGCCTCAGCCTCCTAAATTCTGGGATTCCAGGCATGCATCATCACACTACCTAGATATGCTTCAGTCATTAGCAGAAGACAGTCAAGAGCTTGTGAAAACAAGCACATCTAATAGAGGTTAAACATGTCCACTGCATCCTCATGTTGGACAGGCAACTTAATGCAATAAGGCTTTTCTGTCGGTGGTGGACATGGTTTTTGCTTGTGAACAGTCTTATGTATCCTAACCTGGCTGCTACCTAGCTACATAGTCAAGTTTGTCCTTGAACTCCTGACTCCATTGACTCTACCTCCTTAACTGTGGTAGTACAGGTGTGTGCTACCGTTCCTGGCTCTTGCAAGAATTTTGAAAACTATTTTAGAGAAACTCTGTCTCGAAAAACCAAAAAAAAAAAAAAAAAAAAAAAAACTATTTATAGTGAAGATTCATGCTTTTCCGGGTGTGTGCCTATAGTCTCAGAATTCAGAGGGAGGTTGAGGTAGGAAGATCTCTTGAGTCCAGGAGTTCAAGTCACCCTAGGTGAAAACAAAGCTGAATGCCATAGAGCTTGGAGTTCTTGAACCTTGTAACCCTCCAAATCCGGGCAACCATCTAACAGATACAGTAACGTTTCCAAGGCAAGGTGGAATTCTCCTGGGACCTTGTAATTCAAGGTTCAAATCACAACAATCATCTACAGATACAGTAACGTTTCCAAAGCAAGGATTTCATTCTTCTATGAGGTTCAGCTCAAAACAGAGAAGATAGAATCCTATTCAACGCAGAAGCCGGGGTTCTGCGAATCCTGAAGGAAACTTGAGTCCCCCTGGGTCTAGCCCAGGAAACTAACTGCTGATCTCATCCATCAGGATCTGACTTTCAGGAAATCACACTGTCTAGTGTGCCGATGTTCACGCACAACCTGTTAGTGTGGCCTCTCGTGCCTCCCAGATTCATACTGTTTGCCAGAAATCCAAAGCCTGCCCTCCCACGTGTAGGAGAACCTCAGTAGTGATATACATTCCAAAGATGCTTTTATCCAAGATTAAAATTCTTTTTATTAGAGTAGCTATCTACTGATGATATTTAAAAAATCATCAGTGCATAAATATGCTAATATATTTTTCTGTTATTTAAACAGAGAAAATTAGGTGTAATCATTGAGCTTTAAATGTCTGCTGAGTTAATAGGGGAAACAGGCTTATTTTACTACCAAAGCTTAGTGCTACACCTAATGCAAGAAAAACTGATATGTGGTACTAAATTTCCTAAAAAGGTAAAATATTATTTCACTAGGTAAAAAAAAAAAAAAAAACTATTATTGAATTTTAGAAAAATAATGAAACGTAGTTAAGAATAATAATATAGCTTCTTACTTTGATAGTACAAAACAGGTAAACTGTTTATATTTTCTCTTAAGCCATTTCTTCTTCATTAAGTTCTTTGACGATTGAAGTCATATCTTTCTCATTTTTATGCATAGTACAATCACTGGATCTTAGTGTTTTCCGGATGGATAGATAAGAGAATAGGACAAAAGGCATGGATGGAGGGAGGGAGGGAGGGAGGTGGGAAGGGAGGAAGGAATAGATGTAGGGATGGATAGATGGATGGATATATAAATGGATGGATGGATAAATGGATGGATGGATAGATAAATGGATGGATGGATGAATATATAGATAAATGTATATATCCATGTATATATGTTTGTATGAATAGATATATAGATAAATGGATGGATTGGATGGATGGATGGATGGATGGATGAATGGATAGATGGATGAATGGATAGATGGATGGATGGATGGATAAATGGATGGATGGATAAATGGAAGGATGGTTAGATAAATGGATAGATGGATAAATAGATGGATAGATGAATATATAGATAAATGCATGTATGCATGTATATATGTTTGTATGGATAGATATATAGATAAATGGATGGATGGATAAATAGATGGATGGATGAATGGATAGATGGATGGATAAATGGATGGATGTGATGGGAGAAGAGGATAGAAGGGCTAGATAGATAAAGGATAGTGAATGGATAGCTGAAGAACTGAGAAACTTTGGAGTAAGGTGAGTCACAGTGACTGATACTATGATGTGTTTATAACATGTATGTACCACTCACCTCTAGATGCCAAGTGTGTAATGCATGGTGGAGAAGAGCAATTTATAAGTATAATAGTGCAGGGTAGTGAGCCCCAGAGATAAATGTCAAGCCCTGTGGGAGCAGAGAAGGTTAGAGAAAGCATGAAAACGATGTAACAATTCTTCTGGATCCTGGCGAAGATGATTTGCAACAGTGTGACCTGAAGCAGCACACATCCACTGTGCTGGCTCATCAGGAAGTCAGAACACAGATAAAAATAATAGAGAAAGCCAAGAATTACAGGAAAATGCAACAGCATTGCCAAAGTGTGTGTAGAAACCCACATGATATAGCCTGGAAACTGTACATGAGTTGGTGTGTCCTGAATCCATATAGAAAAGCCCCTGAGATATTGATTTTGGTGTCACAGATTTACTTTTCTCTTGGGACCTAATTCAGTGCATCTCCAGTTCTTGCCAATATACACAACATCCAGTCTTTACAGCTCCATGAGGTAAGTATTTTAAACCTCTTAACAAAACTGTCTCACTACTGAAATAAGTTCAGACAACCATGTGGAAAGAGTTTTTTGACAAGCATGGAGTAATAACTCAATTTAGACGTGGGTAAAGGCTGACTAAAAGTTACACTAATTGGAAATGCATATATTGGAATTTTACAAAGAAGTATATATAATTGCATTATAGTGATTGTAGGCTGTTAATATAAAACTAATAGCCAGGAATTTTATACAAGCTATTCTACTTTTGATCAATGATAAAAATCAGACTGAATAACAGTGGAAACAAGTATTTGGGAAGAAATGTTCTTTTATTTTTATTTTATGACTTAACTTTTAAAAGTACACCGTTAAGATTTTTACACTTAGCCGGGCGGTGGTGGCGATGCCTTTAATCCCAGCACTTGGGAGGCAGAGGCAGGCGGATTTCTGAGTTCGAGGCCAGCCTGGTCTACAGAGTGAGTTCCAGGACAGCCAGAGCTACACAGAGAAACCCTGTCTCGAAAAAAACCAAAAAAAAAAAAAAAAAAAAAGATTTTTACACTTGCAGCTCTTTATCCAAATTGCTTAATAATAAAAATGTTCAGTGACTTTCTTTCAGGTTTTAGAATATTTGCATATATTTAATATGAGATCACAGGCATGACACCCAAGCCTGAATATAAAACTCATTTATAGTCCATATTCTCCATCTACACACACGCTGAAGGAAATTTTACAGAGAACTGTGGAAGGGCTCATGTTTAAATTGTAGCCTGTCTCATAAAATCTGACGCAGAAATTTCTACAGTGTTATCTTTCAGATTTTTAAAATCACAGGTATTCAACTTGTATTTTCTTTAGTATCCAATAGTATTTACTAACTTTAAAAACCTCTATCTATATTCGAAACAGAAATTTAAAGATGGAAAACTCTATAACCATGTGGGGCAAAGCAGTGGAAGCTGGATTGACCAAACCTGAAAGAAAGCGGAATGTAGTTAACATCAGAAGCCAGAAGCACAAGATGAAGTCGTTTTTACTCATCACCAAGACTAAAGGATGCGGAAGTCAGCAGACATACTGAGTTTTCCATTCATTTAAAAAAAAAAGAAAAAAAAAAAAAAAAAAAGGTTTGGAAGGTAGAGAAGGTGAAGGGGTAAAAATTTGCCTGTCAATAAGTTAGTAAGATGGACAGATTCTCAATCAACCTACAGAGTCAAACAGCGTTCTTATACATTCCAGCAAACACGTCCTATAAATTCTTTCTGATCTGCTCTTGAGGTCTAGCTCTGGGAAGTGGTCCTAGTCTTAGCCCTATTCTGACAGGTCTCCAGGGCAGGTGGTTATGGAGGTTACATTGTACCTTCTTCATGGCATGTCCTACATGTCCTACCTGTGACCAAGCAGCCTTCCTGTGGAAACTTATTTATACTGGTAGACACACTTGTAACTTATGTCTGACCTAATTTAGCTCATTCCTGCCAAGACAGCTACTCTCTAAAAGAGCCGAGTGGAGAAAACAATTAGAACCAGTGTCCTGGTCAGGTGAGACAGAGGAGGAAGAACAACAATACACGTGATTAGCAGAAACGGTTCTGTAACTTACAGATCCGGAGAGGAAGAAGACATTGTTATAGATGGTGGACCTCTGGGTAAGACAGCCTACATTTCCATCAGATTACCTGTGCCTGATGGCTTGAGACCATCAGGAGTGGCCTTGGTGACTGTTGACACATTCTCTCACAGAAGAAGAGGGTAATGAAGGCCACTGGACTCTACCTAAGAAGAGTCCAGTCGGCCTGGCAGTGGTGGCACACGACTTTATTCCCAGCACTTGGGAGGCAGAGGCAGGAGGATTTCTGAGTTCGAGGCCAGCCTGGTCTACAGAGTGAGTTCCAGGACAGCCAGGACTATACAGAGAAACCCTGTCTAGGAAAACCAAAAAAAAAAAAAAAAAAAAAAAAAAAAGAAGAGTCCCATCTCTCCTCCCAGCCGTGTGTATATAATTTGCACCGACTGCACATGGCCTTGGAGTCTTGAGGTGTCCAGAGCTGTTGGAAGGGGAAAGGGTAACTGAAGAGAGGCTTTTTCTCTAGGCTGGGGAAAGACTGTCCAGTGCTACTGTCTTGGGGTAACCCGTGCTCCTGCCAGTAACCCCTTGCCCATGCTCTTTAAGCCTAATAAACTCATTGTTTCCCCCAGGGTACTGTAGCTTGATCTGTCATTGGGACCTTATAAGACCAGGGATGACTTTGATATGTGTCTCCAGGGAAAGAATTCTCACAAGAGGTACCATGTTTGGTAGAGCTTACAGAAAGAGGGGAGCCATGAAGGATCTTCACACTGAACCTGTAGATGGAGAGTAAGAGACAGACAGACAGACAGACATGTGGGACTCAAGCCTTTATTGAGGCTCAGGGTGTTAGTTAAGTCGGTTTCCTACAGGAAATGCTAGCTGATGGAGCTATAGCAAGAAAGTATGCGTCCTGTGGGCCCACACGCTGAGTGATGTGGTTACAGTGGCTTAGCTACACAGTCCAGGAAGCAGACGGAGGTCAGCAGATAGGTCAACGAACTTGTATGGAGTTGCTTCACAAGGACGTGTTTACCAGATGGAAGTTCTAGAAGATGGGGGTTTGAACTGGCCACGTTGAGGTACCAGGGAAATGGGGGGGCTGGGATCCTGTTCAGGATAACTAAGTCCTGCTTAGTGGGAGATACTCAGCCTACTCAGAATGGATGCAAGGCAACATTGTATCATCAGAACTCATTTCGTATACTTACACAGCAGCTTAGGTGGAAAGAAGGAAAAACAAAGACCAAAGCACATACACTCAAAAGCATCACACACACACACACACACACACACACACACAACACAACAAAACTTCTGTCTCATCTGTCTGTGTCTCATCTGGGTTTTCATTCTCAAGGAGATTGGCTAAAGGATTTTTATATGGTGTTAGCATTCTAAAAGCAAACATTTCCCAGACTCCACGATGTCTAAGCACGGAGTCCCTGGTTGTTGCTTCCATTGAAATATCTGTTAAAGCAAGTCACAAGCCCACCCCAGATTCAAAGATGTGGAGAAGGGTTTACTATCTAAATGCAAAAAAGTTGCAAAGTCACAGGAGCAAAATAAATAGGCAAATGGATTCCTATAAATATGTAGAAGGAGCCTTGTAGCTTCTTTGTAAATAATCTCCAATATCTAGAGAAATGCCTTTCTCTAAGACCTAAGAACAAAGACTCCTCCATACAAGGAGTGACTCAATATATTTATGGTAGGATTTTGGAAGCAGATTGGACCACTGAGAGCTTAAATACAAAAGGAATCTGGGATATTTTTAGACCAACTGACATTCTTTTCATTCTCCAAAACATTGCCAAATCTGAAACAGTCTAGGATTAGAAAACAGGTCAACTGTATTTAAGAATCAAACCCACTTCCCTGATATTTGCTTTCTTTGCACGAAACGCTTCTCTGAAACCCCTTCAGGCTGTTGACTTCCTCTCAGTACTTGAGGATCAGATCAGCTTTTGCCTTCTGAATAAAAGCTTCCCTGGCCACCTAAGTGAAATTATAATCTCCCACAGAACCATCACATGTTCTTCATGGAAATATCACCACCTGCCCATCAGCATCTGTCCGCTTGTTTATGGTTCCATCACTACGCTGTAAGCTTCACAAAGTTCCGGATTCTACTCATTCGCTTAGTGCGGCTCTATCAGCTACTGCTCGGTGCTTGAAAAGGTAGAAAGGGGACCCACAGATCCATGGTGCTGTCAGCCTCCATCAGAGAAGCTTCTATCTGCAGTGGGTGATGGTTACTACAGCGATCATAACTGGTGGAAGCAATGAGGGTCATTGATTGCTGAATGCTCAGCCGGAAGTGGGGCGTGAATAGCACCCTCTCCAAGGCTCAGAGAACATCACAGGAAAGGGAGTGGAAAAAAATATATAAGAGCCCAAAGAAAGGCAGGAGCCCTGTGGGATGCTGTCTTCTGTGGATGGCATGGTAGCTGCTCTCTTGAACCCTTAAGGGCCATGGTTACCTGAACAAGACCTGAACACGAGTGGGCCCATCAACATTCCACTGTAGGAGAGGAGTCTCATTGCTCTCACCAATCCCTGATGATATATAGGTGGCTAACGGCTGATGAGTGAGGAAGGAACAGTTTCTTCTTCAGCAGTATAGCCACTGGTAAGTTACTCACATTCTGTAACGAGCTCTTCATCCATGCTCATGTGAATAACCCCAATTAAACTCTTTGGCTCTCAGAAAAGAAAAGAAAAAAAAAATAGCAAGGTGTGGACAATATAATTACTCCTATATTAATAACCTGGGTTTGGCTCAATCTTAATCCCCACTATAAAGCCCAAAGTAGGTGATGCCATCTTCTTATCCTCAAACTCAGAGCTTACCAAGCATTTCCTTGTACAAACACGTCTGACGGAACGCCCTTCTGTTACAGATTCCAATGTTTAGGTCACTTCCGGTTCACCTCAGTTCCCTTCATCTGCATCAGCATCTTCACTTCCTCTTCACTGCAGCGGCAGCTGGAGTCCGGAGAGATTGTGGGTTGTTGGCATGAGCATTGCTCTGTCAAGGACCCCACTGCCTCAGACCTGTGGGAATAGCAAGGCAATTCCCCTGGTCCAATGTTCTCTGTACATTAATCACAGACAGAGGTAGCCTGAGCCACTACTGCTATTGAGACTAGCTAACACTCTCCTGTGCTGAGTTTCTTGTATATCTCCATCAGAGCACGTGGCCCACTCGAACCTAGCTTTTCTGTGGGTCACTCATTACCTCATTTTCTGTTGTCCCAGTCAGGTGGATCCCAGGTCACTGAGATTCACTTTACTTATTAGGAGACTCAAAGAAGATTCTGTTTGTGAAAAGCAACTTGAGTACTTGGAATATGATAGCTACTTAACAAATAGTACTTACTGTCCACAATTCAGTTGTGAATGATTGGGCTTGCACCTAACTCAAGCCCGGTTATTATTTCATTGAGTTTGGTCTCCTCTCTCTGAAGGACTCTCCAACTCCTCAGGTAGGTCTAAAAACAAAAAATCTAATTTCTGTTGCTTATGAATGTCCAAGTCAGCAACCCATTATACTCAGAGTCAAAACAACATATAGTATCAAATAAAATGCTGGTTTTACGTGTAGTCTTTGGAGTTCTTAACTGCGGAGCAATAGGCCAACTTTCTGAATCTTGTGGCTTTCTAAGCCCCGCTCTTCCCTTCCCCACAAACCCCAAACCCCAAAGGTCAGAATCTCCTTCACTGAGCCCCTCCCACTGCTCATCCAGGTAGTGACCGCCCACTCTCTTCACTCCTTACAGCAGCCATGCTTTGTACCACCCACGCCTCCTCAGCCGTGTTTTGTAGACCACCCACGCCCCCTTAGCCATTTTTATAGACCACCCACGTCTCCTCAGCCGGTCTATTATTTTTTACTCTCATTAATGATGGTATACGGCTTCTGGTCCCATCTTACAATCACCGCCTTAAGCATCCTGAATCGGGAGAGGCTCCTGAGGGTTTCCCCGTAGGCACCTGGACACGAGTTGGCTCAAGTCGTGGGCTGCTGCTCTCCCTCCCGCTTAACACTGTTTGGTCTTGTCTGGTACATGCTATCTCACAGATGGGACAGCACACGGCTTGTTCGTTACCCTCTTCCTTCTCGGTCGATTCCCTCAGAAGCCTTAAACCACGCCTTGGTCTCACTGGGTCCTTTTTACCACAGTTGCGTCTTACCAGGTTCTGTTTTGCCTTTTCCTCTCTCGTATTACTAAACACTTCAACTGTTCCTTTTTCTCCTCATCTCATCCCTGTAAAGAGACAATTTATGAATATGGAGGTTCCCTGGTAGCAGGATAGATGCCATAAGCCAAAACTCCCCTGATTTCCTACCTAGTGCTCCACAAACCAGCTTCATGAGAAGTCATAGTCTTAGGACTTTACATTGTCTTTGTCAGGGGAAGTCCCCACTAACCTAATAGAAGTGATGAATAGCAGTGACTAAAACAAGATTTTACTCTTTGTAGAGAGGATTAGTTAAGTCTGACATGGATATTTTAGGAATATTGAAGACACTATGCTGTAACAGTTGACAAAAGAATACTACAGATTAAAACGTTGAAAAGCTTATGCAGCCGGGCGGTGGTGGCGCACGCCTTTAATCCCAGCACTTGGGAGGCAGAGGCAGGCAGATTTCTGAGTTCGGGCCAGCCTGGTCTACAGAGTGAGTTCCAGGACAGCCCGAGCTACACAGAGAAACCCTGTCTCGAAAAACCAAAAAAAAAAAAAAAAAAAAAAAAGAAAAGCTTATGCAACTTTGGTGCTTTCATGAAACACGTACTCTTCTTTAAAAAGCTGAGATGTGTGATAGTTGATAACATTTATACAAAAGGATTGAAACAAAATCTCAAGAGTATAAAAGCTGCAGGACTCATTACTTCTTGGAACACATTTGATTAAAATACCAAAATTAGGAGCACTACCGAAGTTTTCTTCCAACTCAGATACGCTGTCATTTTGTCTAGCGTCCGTATTTCTTTTATATAGACTTTCTTTGTTTTTAATTATGTGTCTGTGTGTATGGGGGAAATGTATACATGTGAATTCAGATGCCCATGGAGTCTGGGAGAGGGCACTGGAGTCCCTGGAGCTAGAGTTATAGGGGGTGTGGGTACACACATGCATGCACACGCACATACATACATACACGCATACATGTGCACACACATGCACACACATACACACACATGAATGCATATACATGCACACATACACACATATATGTGCACTCACATACATGCACACACATACACATGCACACACATACACATGCACACACATATACACACGGATACACATACACATGCACACACATACACACATACACATGGACACATACACATACACAAGGATACACATACACATGCACACACATACACACATACACATGCACACCCACATATGCACACATGAGCACACACATACACACACACACACACACACACACACACACACACACAAGTGCTGGTAAACAAATTCAACTCCTGTGTAAGAGCAGCAACTCTTCTAAGTGCTGAGACATTTTCCCAGCCTCCAGTGTCCTCCGTTACAAGATAAAAAATAATAATGACCTGAAGATGAGGAGACGGAGGAGGAGACAGCCGTTTGTCTTTGTGAGCACTCTACTGAGTTTGAGTAGGCCAAGCTATTCCTCAGTCTGAGTGTAGGAGACACAGACACTAAGTTACACTGCCACTAACATGTGGGGAAAACTAAAACCTTGCAAAGAAAGTGCAAGATGATGACGTCAGACTCTTTCCCGTTAGTATGATGTAATACAAATCCTTGCATATTATCAACTTTTAGCAAAGTAATATCTGTGAATGGTTTTAATAACTATTCGGGAAAAACTATTAAAATCCCCTACTGGGTTACCATGGAATAAATCATTCTTGTGATGAACGGCATGGTGAATGACTGACCTTGCATTAAGTAAATAGAGCCAGAGACCAGCATCAAAATGGACTGTCAGGATCACAAAGACCTCACAGAAATCTTGAGAAGCTTTGCACATTTGCAGTCCTGGGAGACTTAGCTAAGTTATCCAGATCATGTTTGAGCCTTCTCACTAAGGAACAGAGTGCTGCTTACAACCCAGAATAGCGCTTTAAAGCCGAGTTCTGAAAATATTAAGATTGACATGTTATATAGGAGAAATCTTCAGCATGAAAGCAGGGGACAGACAACGTCGGGAAGGGAGGGGACCCATGTGTGGGGGAGGGTGACTGGAACACAGTATAATGACACATAGGCATGACATGCCATAATGAAACCCATTGCTTTGTGTGCTAACTTCAAAGACTAACAAAGCACTTACACAAAGAAATTATCAATAAGTCTTGACCTAGCTTCCTTGTCTTTTAATTACTGAATGTGTGTTAACTGTTGGAGAGTTTTGAAGTATGAGAAGCAAATTAAAATACAAAGCGCAAACTGGTCTAGAGGGTTTCTTTTTAAAACACACACAGACACACACACACACATATGTGGTGTGTTGTGTGTGTGTGTGTGTGTGTGTGGTGTGTGTGTGTTTATGTAGGGAAGAGGGAATCTGGGAAGAGTTGGGAGGGATGAATATAAGCAAAATATATTATGTGAAACCCAAAGAAATAATACAAATTAACAAACAAAAACTAAGATGCATTTAGGCTTACTGATGTGTGAGTCTACCTTCCAGCTGATTGTGAATCTCTGTCATGCTCTGCATCCTTTCTGCTGTCCTGTCTCTGTACAGTTCTTTCTACTCCTTACACATTGGGTCTGAGTCTTCACGGGTGTCTTTAGGGCCCTTTGTTGCTACCTTTGTTCTCTGTGCAGATGACTTACCTAGCTTATTAATAAACCTGAAGTCGCTGTTCACTGTCCCCTGGATTTCTCATCCACTCACAAGTGTTTCTTCCTGGACAAACAGACCTCTGTCCTTATCTGCATGGCTGAGGACTCCACCTGGGTCGTTGACCTGGCTCCCTCATCTCTTCGACTCTTGCTGCCACTTCTCACCTTCTCATCATGGGGAGCTCTTCTTCCTTACCTACTGGTGTATCTTTAGACTACAATTAGTTGCCTGTTAAGAAATACACTCCCAGGCTGGAGAGATGGCTCAGTGATTGAGAGCACTGACTGCTCTTCCAGAGGTCATCAGTTCAATTCCCAGAAACCACATGGTGGCTTATAGCCATCTCTAATAGGATACAATGCCTTCTTCTGGTGTGTCTGAAGACAGTGACTGTGTACTCAAATACATAAAATAAATAAATAAATAAATCTTTTTAAATCTTTTTTAAAAAAAAAAGTAAAGAAACTCTCACCAGGCAGTGGTGGCATATGCCTTTAATCCCAGCACTTGGGAGGCAGAGGCAGGCGGATTTCTGAGTTCGAGTCCAACCTGGTCTACAGAGTGAGTTCCAGGACAGCCAGGGCTATACAGAGAAACTCTGTCTCGAAAAACAAAAACAAAACAATAACAACAACAAAAACAAAAAGAAACTCTCTCAATCTATATTCCCACTAATACCACTTGCTCTTTTCCCTTTTCTTACAGACTTCTTTTCAAATGTTTTATTTATTTTTTCAAAGGACACTGTCTTCCTTAGGGTTTTATGGAAGTGAAGAGGCACCATGACCATGTCAACTCTTAGAAAAGAAAATATTTCATTGGGGCTTGCTTCTAGTTCAGAGTCTCAGTCCATTATCATCATGGCATGAAGCAAGGCAGCATGCAGGCAGACACGGTGCTGGAGAGGTAGCTGAGAGTTCTGCATCTGGATCCGCAGGCAGCAGGAACTGAAAGTCACACTGGCTGTGGCTTGAGCATCTGAGACCTCGAAGTCTAACCCCATAGTGACACACTTCCTCCAACAAAGCCACACCCACTCCAGCAAGGCCACACCTCCTATAAGTGCCATTCCCTATGGGGGGCACCCTTTTTATTCAAACCATCAAACATACTCATTTTCACTGCAACATCATTTCTTTCTAAACCACTATGTGCATGACATCGCTTCAAAGTTGCTCCTGACTGTGCTGGTCCATTGAGCTAAGAGGTTGTTCTCCCAGGTCTAAGTGTCAAATTCAAAGCTACATACTCTGTCCTTTGTGTCTCTGAGGCATCTGATGGTGACTTTTCTTCTCTCACTCTTTTGAAATTCTCTATTCCCTTTTAATCTGTTGCACCTCATTCTCTTTTGTTGATTTGAAGTTCCTTCTTTCTATATTCTCAGTGGAAAAGACAGTAGCTTAGGTTACTGTGATGGTTTGAATATGCTTGGCCCAGGGAGTGGCACTATTAGGAGGTGTGACCTTGTTGGAGTAGGTGTGTCACTGTAGGCGTGGGCTTTAAGACCCTCATCCTAGGTGCCTGGAAGTCAGTCTTCCACTAGCAGCCTTCAGATGAAGATGCAGAACTCTCAGCTCCTCCTGCACCATGCCTGCCTGGATGCTGCCATGTTCCCACCTTGATGATAATGGGGTGAACCTCTGAACCTGTAAGCCAGCCCCAATTAAATGTCGTCCTTATAAGAGTTGTCTTGGTCATGGTGTCTCTTCACAGCAGTAAAACCCTACCTAAGACAGTTACTGTGAAGGAATTTTATTCTGCCAAAATTTCCTTTGGCAAAACCATCAGGACACTGACATTTGTGACTTACAAGGACATGAGGTCATACTAAATGGTATTTCTTTTTATCATATGTTTTTTTTTTTAAGAATTTTTTTTAATATTTTCACATTATTCTTAGAACTTAAGGTACAAAAAAAGTAGTCAATAAATATTGTATTGAGAAATAACTCACGTGATATTGAGTTTTCTCCTTCATACAAATCATCTTTGGTGTATTCATGGTTACGTAGCCTTCACCATCGTGTGCTTTTATAACAGTTGACTATTTCTAAGAGAAACCTTTCACCCATTAGCAATTACTCTCTCCTTCCTCCCTCCCCCTACACTAGGAACCATTGTTCTGTTTTTGTGTCCATGAGTTTGTTTGTTCCCTAGTAGAGGGTCACCACTAGTCCTTGGGAGAGTCATGGTGGTGGCAAAGGCTCCTGCTCAAGATTAATTGGTGGATTTTGATTGATTAAGCTTAATTTTTAACATTTACATTGACTTTATGTCTGCTTGCGTAGGAGCCCAAGACATCAGAGCCTAATGGACTATCAATTAGGCTACCTAATCATCTTACAATAGCCTTAGTTAATGGAGTCAGCATCATATTTGGTTTCCCCTTCAAACAATATCAACATTGATTTTGTAATCATCAGAGGTGAAGATTCTTTTATCTTTATTCTGCATTTTCCCCCAAGGAATAGAAAGGTGAGGCAGAATTAAAAAATTACAGAAACAAGTATCAATTCATACACATGCTCACACACTCATACACACACTCTCACACACACATACCACATACATACATACCACATACATACCACACACCATACCACATATACACTTACTCACATACCACATATATACACACACCACACACACACATACCACACACACCATATACACACACCACACATACTCACACACATACACACATACCACATACACACCACACACTCACACATACTACATACACATACACTCACATACACAAACACAACACATACACACATGCCACATATACACCACACACACATACCACATACACACACTCACACACACACACACACACACACACACACACAAAACAATGTAACAATTTAGTAGGAAAAGCTTGAAAGGAAGTAACAGGACATCTAGTGATTACCATGACACAGTGTCATCCTCCATATCGTCACAGACCTGAAAGAACCATTTGCTTTTTTTTCCCTTTATCACATGAAGAGCCAGCAAAGGGATTTAGCAGCTCGCCTTATAACTCCGTCCAATGTCAGTGGCTTTCAATCAAATCCTCACTTGTTTAAAGATGGCTTTTCCTTCTCCATAATTTAACGATTTAAATCCACATGTTTATCTTGTGTCTCCTTGATAACGGGTGAAGAAACGGGCCTGAAATTTCTTTTCCTTAGATGTAATTACTGTTTCCCTAAGCATTAATTTCTGCAGGAAAATCTTCTCAGTTAATATCGCTGTAATTTTTGTCACAGATGCTGCTGTTTGTGATGAAACAGAAAGCTAGCAGGGCAGCCTTGTGAAGACCTGGCAGTGGAGCATCTCAGATAATCACTTCCACATTTTTCCAGGAGTTCGTCTCAGACAGACAGCTTGGGCTTTATTCTTTCTGAATTTATTTCAGCAGTGCCTACAGTATCCCATGGAGGGGTAGTTCAAGTCTCCAGAGCGGAAGGGAAAACTTACTGTGACGATATTTGCTTGTTTCTCTTTCACTGTGGAAAGAGTTGGATGTTTTTATTAATTACTTTTAAAGTTAGCATATAATAAAATGCATTTCCTATGGCATTTGTACACATACACCACTCTATGTCATTCATACGTGATGTCCATTCTGCTCCTTGGTCCTCTCCCTTCTCCAGACCTCCTTCCGCTTCACAAGGGTCCCGTTCTGCTTTCCTGTCATGTTGAATCCTTGCCTAGTGTTTATATGAGGGGTGCCCAGCCTTTGTGGGGTGAGTTCAATAGTGTTCCTTCCCCGTCTATTTTATCGAACATCAAAGGACCACTGCTATTTTTTTTTTCTAAAGGGTTAGTACAATTCACCAATGAATCCACAATTCTTTGTTCATTTTCTTGTTTATTTCCTCTTTATATTCACTGTTTATTTTTAACGGTAGTGTCTTAGTTAGGGTTTTACTGCTGTGAACAGACACCATGACCAAGACAACTCTCACAAGAACAACATTTAATTGGGGTTGACTTACAGGTTCGGAGGTTCCGTCCATGTGCCCTTCCCCCATCCTTGAGCAGGCCTGAAAGACCTTATTTACCACAATAGACCAAATAATAGGACCTAAGTGGACTTACTCACCTTGGCTGCACGTACAGCTTCCTCCAGGAATTTAGAAGAATAACTGCCTACTGAGCTTGCCTTGAGATATCTCCAGCTGTGACAAAGAATGGGTTCCCCCACCCATATCTGGCTGAAACAACAAGGAGTTCAGTGGTTGGGCTTTCCCTTTAAATTGAGAGCTGACCATTAAACTTCAAGCCTTGATCAGAGAACTTTGTCTTGGCTCCACCTTTTCTCACCCTCTGTCCCTTTCCTCATTTCCAGCCCCCCTTTCAGGTGAACCGAGTTGATCCGTGGTGGCAGGCGGCTACAAACCCATTATCCTCAAGGCAGGAATATGAGTTCTACATCTTCATCTGAAGGTTGCTAGCAGAAAACTGGCTTCCAGGCAGCTAGGATGAGGGTCTTTTAGCCCCACACCAACAAGACCACACCTATTCTAACAGGGCCACACCTTCTAATAGTGCCACTCCCTGGGCCAAGCAGATACAAACCATCACTTCGATTTAAATTTTTCTTTTTGTCATTTTAATCATCTCAGTGTCTTTGGGTTCAATCATCAGGAACTGTTGATCTCCTAGAGGCATTGTGTGGTGCTGCTTCTTTCTGTTCCTCACGCTTCTATATTGCAGTTTTCGCAGCTGTTAGTTTGTATACGTTGGCAGGTATATGTCTCCCAACTGTATTTGAGAATCTTCTTTGTGTATTTATTTATTTTGAGACACAGTCTTGGCCGGGCAGTGGTGGCGCACGCCTTTAATCCCAGCACTTGGGAGGCAGAGGCGGGCGGATTTCTGAGTTCGAGGCCAGCCTGGTCTACAGAGTGAGTTCCAGGACAGCCAGAGCTATACAGAGAAACCCTGTCTCAGAAAACCAAAAAAAAAAAAAAGAGACACAGTCTTACCACGGAGCGGTGGCTGGGCTGGAGCTTGCTGTGTAGACTAGACTGGCCTCAAATTCAAGGGCTGGATTAAAAGCTTGTGTCACCACACCCAGCCTGAGAATCTTCTTAATGGGGAATCCCCAGTACAACTGAGAAAGAAAATTACTGTCACAACAATACCACCAAACCAAACAAGAGATAGAGATACATTTAAGAGTGACTAATATCAACTAATACGATGACTATAGAATAACAAAGGTTAAAAAAATGTAAAGAACGCCATGAAATTAAGTATCGCTTAAGACAAATATAGAAAAGTAAATGAATTCCATAAAGGAAGGGGCAGGGGCAGGGAAAGAAAAAGGAGCGACCAGGATAAATAAAACGAAGGATAAAAGCATGAAGAGAATGTTAGAAAGAGAAGAGCAAGAGATTAAAACATCAGGTTACCCACTAATTGAAAAATGCATGCACATGGACTGGAGAGATGGTTCTGTAAGACTTTTTTGGGTCTAATGTAGGATTTTCGAGTCTCAGTTTGAATTTAAGATTAAAAGAATCTCAAGCTGGGCGGTGGTGGCGCACGCCTTTAATCCAGCACTTGGGAGGCAGAGGCAGGCGGATTTCTGAGTTCGAGGCCAGCCTGGTCTACAGAGTGAGTTCCAGGACAGCCGGGCTACACAGAGAAACCCTGTCTCGAAAAACCAAAAAAAAAAAAAAAAAAAAAAAAAAAAAAAAAAAAAAAAAAAAGATTAAAAGAATCTCACTGTCTCAGGACACATCCTGGGAGGAGCACATTCCTTAGTTAGAGGACATTTGCTGGATTAACATTCAGAGGAGGGAGAGAGAGGCTGATTAACATTCATGGGGTGGGGGGGAACACTGCCTGTGGGTGAGGAAGGACCAGAGCATGTAGACAGATAAGAGAGGTCCTAGCCACCTCATACCTCATTCCCCAAAGACCAATCAGTTTAAAAGTCACACTGTTCTGCCAATCATATTGTGCCTAGTCACTGTTTCTCTGTTCTACCCCCTAGATGGTATAAAAGCTATTCTTAGCTCCAACTCGGGGTTCTCTCTTCTTGTTTGCATGCGAGGGAACCCCAGTATACTGGAATCATTAAACCTCATGCTGGTTGCATCTTGTGAGTCATTGGGTGGTCGTAATCTCGTGAGTGGGGGTCTCCCCTATCTGGGGGCCTTTCAGTTCAACATTTGCAAGCACTGACAGCTTTTCCAGAGGACCAAGGTTCAATCCTAGCATCCACAGGTCGGCTCTCAAACTTCTGTAGTTTCAATTCCAGGAGATCCAATGCCCACCTCTGGGATCCATGAACACCAGGCATGCAGGAGATGTGCAGGCACACATGCAGGCAAAACACACATATACATAAAATAACAAAAGGAAACTTTTTTTTTAAAAAGGTCTAGGCCTAGAGAGGTTCCCGAAAAATGCATATACAAAATTTGATAAATGGAAGAAAGAGAATAAAAAATAAAAACGTAAAAGCTCTCAAAAGTGGAACACCATCTAAGCACATTGGAGGAGAGTGGAAATAAAGCAACAGGAAGGAGTGAGTGGTGGAGAAACTTCTTTCTGGGTCCTTTAAAATTAGTATCTTCCTGGTGTGGGCGCCGGGAACAAGTCCACTGAACCTGTAGCTTCTTGTCTTTCCTATCAAGAAGGCTGGGTCTGATCTTGTGACTGGACAAGTGATAAACACTCAATAGAGCTGTTTTCACTTTAGTAGCTTCCGGCCAGTGTGTACCAGAAGCCTTGCTGGCTAGAACTAGCCCTGTGGTATGTGGGCTGGGCAGGTTTTCCTACGACCCGAGACTCTCGCTGAGATGCCCTGGGGTAGCTTCTATTCTAGACCAGGCAAGAAAGCACAGTGCTGAGATCTGTACGGGCAGACGAGCCATCCTCTCAAAACACACTCTGCCTTAAACCATCTATCTGTATGATAACAAATAAAAACTACATGAAGTCTTCAAAAATAGGTGTAGGTTTATATATTTGATTTTTGCAACAGTTTCAAAAAATCATCTGTCAATAACAACTTAATAGAAGCAGACATACATATATCTAAATTTTTATTTTATTTACTTAGTTGGGTTTTTTTTTTTTTTTTTTTTTACGTATGGGTGTTTTGCCTGCATGTTCTGTGTCATGTACACGAAGTGACTATGGAGGCCAGTAGGAGGTGTCGGATTCCTGGGACTGGAGTTACAGATGGTTGTGAGCTGCCATGTAGCTGTGCTGGAAATTGACCCCTAGTCTCTGGGGGAGCAGCCAGTGTTCTTGATTCTGAGCCATCTCTCCAGCCCCAAATCTTAACATTGCAAATGTTACTTCGCAGAATGAGTATAGAAGTTGCTTGTGGCTCTCAGTCGCATTTCTGGGACACCTTACACTGTGCGATTCAAAAAGCAGAGAAAGGCAGCAGGGCGAAACAGATGCTGCAACGGAAGAAAACAAGGACAGATGGCCAGATCTGTGTTAGAGCCCGCCGATCCACCGTATGAAAGCGAGCAGGGACAGTAGTCATTCAGCGCATGCGCATAGTGAATGGGGAAATTCTCCACTATTTGCTGATGGATTCACTATTTGTCTTAACAGCAGCTATTAGTTTATTTGCATGGTGTTTCCGGAAGGAAACAAAGGGATTTGACATTTTTCCTTTCGCCACCTGATTTCTTATGTTTCCAGGGAAAAGGTCGTCATCAGATCATGTAGATGATTAAAGATTTTGCATTGGTTCAAAAACTTGAGGAGATGAACATGGCGGTTACTAAGAATTCAGGACTAACTTGTGGTGGTTAGTTTTCACTGTTGACTTGATAGGGTTTAGAATCAGCATGTAACACCATCGAGTGTCTGTGAGAAGAGTTTCACGGAGCACAGGGAAGACCCGCCGAGTATGTGGATGGATGACATCATCCCGTGAGTTGGACACTGGAGGAATAAAAGAGAGAAAGTGGGCTGGGTGCTTCAGCAAAACAAACAGCTGTAAGGTGTGGCCAGCATATCTCAGCTCTGGGAACAAACACTGGAGGATGTCTGGGGCTTCAAGGCGGCTAGCCTTGCAAATAGGTGAGCTAACCTTAGCTAAGAAAAAACTCTAAAGTGGAGAACGATTAGACACAGAGTTATTGTAATGTGTGTGATTATGTGTTGTGCGTGTACATGCATGTATGAGCATGTGCGTGTGTGTGTGCTTGTCCATGTGTTTGCAAGTACAAACCAGAAAAGAATGTTACCTGTCTTCTGTATCATTTTCCACCTTATTTTTTTGGAGACTGAGCCTGGAACTCGATGTTTTGGGTAGATTTGCTGGACAGTGAACTCCTAGAATCCACTTGTCTCGTCCTCCAGTACAGGGTTACTGGCACATCGGACATGCCTGACTTTTTATGAGTGTGATGGGGATTCGAACTGGGTCTTCACGCTTGCAAAACAAGCACTCTTTCTCTTCTGACATCCTCCCAACACCGTGATAGTTAATTTGGCTCTTATATTCGTCTGTAGTCTGAGGTGATGGTTGATTTCATTTCTTCACAAATGATTAGCAAAATAATCCTCCTAATAGTTTCTAAATTAATTTATATACCACCTTGTTTAAACCATGCTCAGAAGTGTGCCCTTATGCATGAATATTCTAATTAGTGTTTCCTTCTGGTTAATAATTCTTTTAAAAGCTTAATGCTTTTGGGAGACACACACACACCCTTCCCAGAGATGCCCCCCACACTGATTTTCTTTTTCTCCCCCAGCCCTCTTTTGCTCTCCCCACTCCCTCTCCCATCCAGTTCCTCCCTCCATCCACTTCCAATGACTATTTTATTCCCCTTCTGTGTGAGATTCAAGCTTCCTCCCTTGTTACTTAGCTTCTTTGGGTCTGTGGATTTTAGCATGGTTATCTTGTACATTATGGCTAATATCACTTGAAAGTGAGTACATATAATGCAAATGTCCTTTTGGGTCTGGGTTACCTCACTCATGATGATATTCTCTAGTTCCATCCATTTGCCTGCAAATGTCATGGTGTCTTTGTTTTTAATTAGTTAAATAGTACTCCATTGTGTAAATGAACCACATTTTCTGTATCCATTCTTCAGTTGAGATCTAGGTTGTTTCCAGTTTCTGGCTATTATGAATAAAGCTGCTATGAATATAGTTGAGCAAGTGTCCTGTGGTATAGTGTGGCATCTTTTGGGTATATGCCCAGGAGTGGTATCGCTGGTGTTGAGGTAGAACTATTCCCAATTTTCTGAGAAACCCACCCCCAAATTGATTTCCAAAGTGGTTGTACAAGTTTGCACTCCCACCAGCAATGGAGGAGTGTTCCCTTGCTCCACATTCTCGCCAGCATTTGCTGTCACTTGATGTTTTGATCTTGCCATTCTGATGGGTGTAAGGTAGAATTTCAGAGTCACTTTGATTTGCATTTCCCTGATGATGTTGAACATTTCTTTAAGTGTTTCTTGGCCATTAGAAATTCCTCTGGTGTGAATTCTCTGTTTAAACTCTGCACTTCATTTTTATGTACAAACGTTCTTTTGTTTTGTTTTGTTTGTTTTTTTCAAGACAGGGTTTCTCTGTGTAGCCAGGCTGTCCTGGAACTCACTCTGTAGACCAGGCTGGCCTCGAACTCAGAAATCTGCCTGCCTCTGCCTTCCAAGTGCTGGGATTAAGGCGTGCACCACCCCCGCCTGGCTGTACTGCATTTTTAATTGGGTTATTTGGTTTGTTGATGTTTAATTTCTTGAGTTCTTTATATATTTTGGATATTAGCCACTGTCAGATGGAAAGTTGATTAGTCTTTTCCCTCCCATTCTGTAGGCTGCCATTTTGTCCTATTGACACTGTCCTTTACCTTACAGAAGGTTTTTAGTTTCATGAGGTCCCATTTATTAATTGTTGGTCTTAGAGCCTGAGCCACTCACATTCTGTTCAGGAAGTTGTCTCCTGTAATGATGAAGCTCACGGCTATCCCCCACTGTCTCTTCTATTCGATTTAATGTATCCATTTTTTATGTTGAGGGCTCTGATCCAGTTGTGTTTGAGTTTGGTGCAGAGTGATAGATATGAATCTATTTGCACTCTTCTGTATGCAGACATTTCAGTTGGGGGGGGGGAGGGAGGAAAAATTTCTGTGGCAGAGGCAGCTCCAGGGAGTCTATGGGGGTGACCTAACTGAGACTCCTAGGAGTGAGTAAGTATCCACCTCCTGTAGCCAGGCGGAACTTCCACTGGAGAGAGGAGGACATCAACCCACCCCCAACCTTTGACCCAAAATGTGTCCTGCCTACAAGATGTGTAGGGATAAAGATGGAGCAGAGACTGAGGGAGTGGCCAACTAATGACTGGCTCAACTTGAGACCTACCCCATGGGAAAGAACCAATCCCTGACACTATTGATGATAATCTGTTGTGCTTGCAGATAGGAGTCTAGCATAACTGTCTCTGAGAGGCTTCATCAGCAGCTGACTGAAGCAGATGCAGAGACGTACAGCCAAACATTAGACAGAGCTCAGGGAGTCTTGTGAAAGAGTGGGAAAAAGAATTGAGGGAGCCAGAGGGGTCAAGGACACCACAAGAAGACCTGCTGAGACAACTAACCTGGGTCCATGTGGGCTCTCAGAGACTAAACCACTAACCAAAGAGCATTCAGGTTCTGGAGTATATATATCTATATATCTATATCTATATCTCCAATATACAACTTGGTCTTCATGTGCGTCCCCTAACATTTGGAGCAGGCTGTCTCTGACTCTATTGCCTGCCTTTGGGATCCCCTTCCCCTAGCTGGGCTGCTTTGTCTAGCTTCAGTGGGAGAGAAGGCATTTAGTCCTGCTGTGACTTGCTGCGCCAGGGTGGGTTTGGTACCCATGGGGGCTTTCCCTTCTCTGAGGAGAAGATGGAGGGGAGTGGGTGAGAGGGTATGTGAGGGTGGGACTGGGAAGAGAGGAGGGAGGAGGGCTGCAACCAGGATGTAAAGTGAATAAATAAATTAATGGGGGAAAAAAAGTCTACACTTTAAGGGACACCAGCTGGACCAGGTGCAGTCTAAATTAATGTGGAGTGTTCTCTTGATAGAAAGCGGCGATAAATTGCAGCTGCTAATAAAGTTGGCTCTGGAAGTCAATACTCCTAAAGAAGATGTCAAAAGAAGTTGACTGTTAACCTAAGACATAGATGGGAGAGGATGATGTGTCTTCATAACGAGGTGGTAACATTTTGATAAGGCATTTTTTTTTCACTTTTAAAAATACAATTATTGCCGGGCGGTGGGTGGCGCACGCCTTTAATCCCAGCACTTGGGAGGCAGAGGCAGGCGGATTTCTGAGTTCGAGGCCAGCCTGGTCTACCGAGCGAGTTCCAGGACAGCCAGGGCTACACAGGAAACCTGTCTCGAAAAAAAAAAAAAGAAAAAAAAAAGAAAAAAGAAAAAAAAATACAATTATTGAATTACATTCTACCACTAGCTGACAGAGTACCTCACAGAAGCAACCTAAGGAGGGAAGCATTTGTTTTCGGTTCACGGATGTGACGGTATCATGGCTATGAAGCCACCATGGCAGGAAAGGTGTGAGGCAGCTGGTTAGATTGTATTTGCAGTCAGGAATTTTACAGCTGGGGGTCACCACAACATGAGGAACTATATTAAAAGGTCGCAGTGTTAAGAAGGTTGAGAACCCCAATATAGACCATCACAATACTAATATTTTTTGGATATTTTATGTATTTACATTTCAAATGTCATCCCCTTTCCGGTTCCCCTCCAGATCCTCCCCTCTCTGATTCCCCCCCCCCCATTCTATGAGGGAGCTTCCCCTCCCACCCACCCACTCCCACCTCACCGCCCTGGCATTCCCCTACACTGGGGAATCAAGCCTTCACAAGACCAAGACAAGACTAACTTTGCTTTCTGGGGTTATAGAAATAAAATGTGGGGGTGGAGGCATAAAATATGTGTATGCATTACACTGGAAAGACAAAACAGGGTTTGATTATATGTAGAAACTAGGATTAGCGGTTCCTACGACTGTATGAACCTATAGCTATGAACCTGTAGCTCACCTATTTGACAAGGCTAGCCACCTGTCAAGCCCCAAGCCACCTCCTGTGTCTGTCCCCCAGAGCTGCGATACGCCTACCACAACTCACACCTGGCTTTTTTTAACCACCTTGAGACAGGTCTCACTCCGTAGCCCTGGCTGTCCTGGAAGTCAGTAGGCAGAGCAGGCTGGCCTTGAACTTAGAGATCCACCTGCCCCTGATTCCCAGGTACTGGGAGTAAAGGCGTGTACCACTATGCACAGCCACACCTGGATTTTTAACGTGGTTTCCGGGGATTTGAACCGAGGTCCTCATTCTTGTGTGGCACGTGCTTTACTGACTGAGCCATCTCTAATACTAATTTCTACATATACTCAAACCCTGCTTCTCAGATTTGGCTGCTCATTGGAATCATCTGAGGAAAAGGTCAGTTTATCCTACCATTCCCATCTCTAAACACTGGGATGCCGTCATTCTGATGTCCAGCATGATGTGGGCATTTTAAGAGCGCTCAGTGACTGGAATGTATGTCTGTGACAGAAAATCTCTTATATTTAGCTATGTGCATAAAGCACTTCAATTTTTAAAACTTTTGGAAAAAAAAAAAGTGAACTCCGAGGTTGAGTGAGTAGAGAGGTGGGGGTGGAACCTTGAGGAGCTGGGAAGTAGAGGGTGAAGGGATTCAAAATACATGGAATGGAATTCTTAAATAATTAATACAAATATTATAATATTTTGGTTTTTATGGAGGTGTATGTACACACACACACACACACACACACACACAGTGTATGTGTACTTGTAAAGATCTGGAGCTAGGCCAGCAGCCAGCAAGCCCAGTGATCTGTCTGTCACCATCTCTCTGCCCCAGCCTCAGAGCTCAGGAGTTAGAAGCCCTCACAGCCATAATCAGCAGTTTTCAACAAGAGTGCTGGAGGCTCTGTCTTAAGTCCTCCTGTGCTGTGTACTGCGATGGTTTGTATATGCTTGGCCTGGGGAGTGGTACTATTAGGAGGTGTGGCCTTGTTGGAGTAGGTGTGTCACTGTGGGTATGGGCTTTAAGAACCTCATCCTAGTTGCCTGGAAGTCAATATTCTGCTAGCAGCCTTCAGATGAAGATGTAGAACTCTCAGTTCCTCCTGCACCACGCCTGCCTAGAAGCTGCCATGCTCCCACCTTGATGATAATGGAGTGAGCCTCTGAACCTGTAAGCCAGCCCAATTAAAAGTTGTCCTTTATAAGACTTGCCTTAGCCGGGCGGTGGTGGTGCACGCCTTTAATCCCAGCACTTGGGAGGCAGAGACAGGTGGATTTCTGAGGTTCAAGGCCAGCCTGGTCTACAGAGTGAGTTCCAGGACAGCCCAGGCTACACGGAGAAACCCTGTCTGGAAAAACCATAAAAAAAAAAAAAAAAAAAAAAAAAAAAAGAAAGAAAAGAGAAAAAAAGAAAGAAATATTAAAAAAAAAATAAGACTTGCTTTATCATGGTGTCTATTCACAGCAGTATAATCCTAAAACATGCATCAAGAGTTATTATCTACTGAACTGAGCTACCTTTCCAGCCCCGAAATACTTCAATTCCCAATATAACAGTTGTCTTAGGGTTTCTATTGCTGTTGTGATAAAATACCATGACCAAAAAGAAAAGGGTTTATTTGACTTATGGCAATGTTCATCATCAAAGGAAGTCAAAACAAGAACTCGAAACAGAGCAGGAACCTGGAGGTAGGAGCTGATGCAGAGGCCATGGAGAGGTGCTGCTTACTGGCTTGCTACCATAGCTCACTCAGCCTGCTTTCTTATAACATACCAGGGGTCACCTGTCCAGGGATAATCCCGACCACAATGGGCTAGGCCCTCCCCTATCAACTACTAATGAAGAAAATGTCGCCACAGGCTTACCTACAGCCCAATCTAATGGAGACATTTCCTCAATTGAGGCTCCCTTCTCTGATGACTCCAGCTTGTGTCTTGCTGACATAAACTATGTAGTACAACTGACCCCTTATCACATGCCACAAACACATCACTGTTAAGCCACAACTTTTCTGTTTTTACACCCAAGATTACATATTAATAAAGATATCATAATATAAAACACCTTACACACTTAAAAAGTCCCACAGCCTTACAAATTCAAGCAGTTTAGAAAGTTGTCTCTTGGAAAATATTCAATCTCTTTTAAGATCCAAATTCCCTGTAAAACCAACCAAGTCTATTTGTTTTGTTTTAAGTTTAAAGTCTCTCAACTATACGCTCTCCTAAAAATAAATTGTCTTGTATTACTTCAAAAGGGAAGAACCAGGGTATAGTCACAATCTGAAACAAAGCAAAGCCAAACTCCAACAGTATAAACAGCGCGATGTCCAATGTCTAGAGATCCACTCATGATTTTCTGGCTCCTCCTTGGCTCACTTCTCCAGCTCCACCCTCTGCAGCACACATAGCTCGTCTTCAAAGCTCCAGCAGGCTCTACTGCGCCACTGTTGGGGCTTTGGTGGTCATCCCATGGTACTGACATCTACAAAATTCTGTGGTCTTTTCCAACTGGGCTGAATTTTTACCAATAGCATTCTTTAGGCTTGTTCACTGTGCCAAATCTCAATTTCTCTACATGATCCCATCATTCCTGAGCCTTCAACGGCTACTGAGGCCACACCTACTACACTAATGACCTCTCCTGGCCTGTCACAGTGGCAAGCTTCAGCCGCTCTCCATGACCCCTTCATGCCTTCAAAACCAGTATCACTGGCAACTCTTGCACATTATCATAGTTCAGCTGCTAGCACAAGGTCCATCCTTGGTCACCTCTAGAAACACAGCTTTTGTGTGCTGAGTCTAGGAAACATTTTGCAGAAGATTTCACCTCAATGACGCTGGCTGGTCTCTTCTTAATCACGGATAATCTTTCAGCTCCAGCTAACCAGCATTCCATTGTCCCAGTAACACAATGGTTTTAGTTTATGGTTCTGGTCTCTTGTTAATCCCAGCCAATTCATCAGCTCTAGCTGACCAGACAGCACAGAGATTCTTCACACAATGGCCTAGTAACGTCTTTGCTTCCTCCTGAAACATCACAAGCCAGGCCTCTTTGTCTGCATGGCTCTCAACAGTCTTGCTTCCTGGTGCCTACAGAACAAGTTCACCAAGCACAGAACATGCAATGGATTTTCTTGAACAAAGTTCCAGAGCCCTTCCTCATCTTCTCTAAAACACGGTCAGGTCTGTCACGGGAAACCTCACAATCTGGTACCAACTTGTCTTAATTAAAATTTCTATTGCTGTGACAAAATACCATGACCAAAAAATAATAATAATAATAAATAAATAAATAAATAAATAAAAAGTTGGGGAAGAAAGTTTATTTGGCTTACACTTCCATATCACTGTTCATCACTGAAGGAAGTTGGGATAGGAACTCAAATAGGGCAGAAACTTGGAGGCAGGAGCTAATCCAGAGGCCATGGAGGGATTCTGCTTTACTGGCTTGATCTTTATGGCTAGCTCAGCCTACTTTCTTATAGAACCCAGGACCACCAGCCCAAGGTAGTACTATCAACCACTAATTAAGACAATGTTCCACAGGCTTGCTAACAGCCTGAGCTTACAGAGGCGTTTTCCTAATTGAGGTCCACCCCCCCCACCGCCCGCCAGTAATTTTAGTTTGTGTCATGTTGACATAAAAACTGTCCAGCACAACAGTCATTATCTGAATAGTGTGTGTGTGCACAGGAAAAACGTAAGACTTGGAGTTGGAACGAGGAAATTATGTCTCGTAGGATCCTGGTGCCATCAGCCAATTGTGTGTCCTTGGGAGAGTCATCGGATCTGGATTTTCATTTCTGTCTCCTCCTTTGTAAAACTAGGATATTTGCTATTTATTACCAAATGTTCTTGCCAAGTTCATCTTCTTATGTTAGTTAGATACATAATATGTGCTATAGAACCAGAACAAAAATACTCCGGTGTAATTTTGAGAATGTTTTAAGGAAACATATCGTAAATTTATATGACTTCTCTTTCATGTATACACCACTTTCTCCCCTTTGCCTATTTAGTGCAGTCTATGTAATAATTCACCCTAGGAAATAAAAGTGGATACAATTTTTTTTTTTTTTTTTTTTTTTTTTTGGTTTTTTCGAGACAGGGTTTCTCTGTGTAGCCTTGGCTGTCCTGGGAACTCACTCTGTAGACCAGGCTGGCCTCGAACTCAGAAATCCGCCTGCCTCTGCCTCCACAAGTGCTGGACTAAAGGCGTGTGCCACCACGCGCACCCGGACCAAAAGTGGATACAATTTAGGTGAATCAGATTTCATGGCAGTGCCTTGTACCAAGTGTCATTTCTCCTTTATTTACTAAGTTGGATCTAAGAAGACAAAACAGTGTAACCTTAGTTGTTTCTCATATAGCAACTAGAACTAGTACTCTTGAGCCTTCTCCTGGCCCTCAGGAAGTGACCATTTTTTTCACTTTTAAAAATACAATTATTGAATTACATTCTACCACTAGCTGACAGGGTGAGGATTTGCGTTTATTTACTTTTGTCGATGTTGTGACAGAGTACCTCACAGAAGCAACCTAAGGAGGGAAGCATTTGTTTTCGGTTCACCGTGTGATGGTATCATGGCTATGAAGTCACCATGGCAGGAAAGGTGTGAGGCAGCTGGTTAGATTGTATTTGCAGTCAGGAATTTTACAGCTGGGGGTCACCACAACATGAGGAACTATATTAAAGGTCGCAGTGTTAAGAAGGTTGAGAACCCCCAATATAGACCATCACAATACTAATATTTTTTGGATATTTTATGTATTTACATTTCAAATGTCATCCCCCTTCCTGGTTCCCCTCCAGATCCTCCCCTCTCTCATCCCCCAACCCCCCATTCTATGAGGGAGCTTCCCTCCTCCCACCCACCCACTCCCACCTCACCGCCCTGGCATTCCCCTACACTGGGGAATCAAGCCTTCACAAGACCAAGACAAGACTAACTTTGCTTTCTGGGTTATAGAAATAAAATGTGGGGGTGGAGGCATAAAATATGTGTATGCATTACACTGGAAAGACAAAACAGGGTTTGATTATATGTAGAAACTAGGATTAGCGGTTCCTACGACTGTATGAACCTATAGCTATGAACCTGTAGCTCACCTATTTGACAAGGCTAGCCACCTTCAAGCCCCAAGCCACCTCCTGTGTCTGTCCCCCAGAGCTGCGATACGCCTACCACAACTCACACCTGGCTTTTTTTAACCACCTTGAGACAGGTCTCACTCCGTAGCCCTGGCTGTCCTGGAAGTCAGTAGGCAGAGCAGGCTGGCCTTGAACTTAGAGATCCACCTGCCCCTGATTCCCAGGTACTGGGAGTAAAGGCGTGTACCACTATGCACAGCCACACCTGGATTTTTAACGTGGTTTCCGGGGATTTGAACCGAGGTCCTCATTCTTGTGTGGCACGTGCTTTACTGACTGAGCCATCTCTAATACTAATTTCTACATATACTCAAACCCTGCTTCTCAGATTTGGCTGCTCATTGGAATCATCTGAGGAAAAGGTCAGTTTATCCTACCATTCCCATCTCTAAACACTGGGATGCCGTCATTCTGATGTCCAGCATGATGTGGGCATTTTAAGAGCGCCTCAGTGACTGGAATGTATGTCTGTGACAGAAAATCTCTTATATTTAGCTATGTGCATAAAGCACTTCAATTTTTAAAACTTTTGGAAAAAAAAAAAGTGAACTCCGAGGTTGAGTGAGTAGAGAGGTGGGGGTGGAACCTTGAGGAGCTGGGAAGTAGAGGGTGAAGGGATTCAAAATACATGGAATGGAATTCTTAAATAATTAATACAAATATTATAATATTTTGGTTTTTATGGAGGTGTATGTACACACACACACACACACACACACACACACACACACAGTGTATGTGTACTTGTAAAGATCTGGAGCTAGGCCAGCAGCCAGCAAGCCCCAGTGATCTGTCTGTCACCATCTCTCTGCCCCAGCCTCAGAGCTCAGGAGTTAGAAGCCCTCACAGCCATAATCAGCAGTTTTCAACAAGAGTGCTGGAGGCTCTGTCTTAAGTCCTCCTGTGCTGTGTACTGCGATGGTTTGTATATGCTTGGCCTGGGGAGTGGTACTATTAGGAGGTGTGGCCTTGTTGGAGTAGGTGTGTCACTGTGGGTATGGGCTTTAAGAACCTCATCCTAGTTGCCTGGAAGTCAATATTCTGCTAGCAGCCTTCAGATGAAGATGTAGAACTCTCAGTTCCTCCTGCACCACGCCTGCCTAGAAGCTGCCATGCTCCCACCTTGATGATAATGGAGTGAGCCTCTGAACCTGTAAGCCAGCCCAATTAAAAGTTGTCCTTTATAAGACTTGCCTTAGCCGGGCGGTGGTGGTGCACGCCTTTAATCCCAGCACTTGGGAGGCAGAGACAGGTGGATTTCTGAGTTCAAGGCCAGCCTGGTCTACAGAGTGAGTTCCAGGACAGCCCAGGCTACACGGAGAAACCCTGTCTGGAAAAACCATAAAAAAAAAAAAAAAAAAAAAAAAGAAAGAAAGAGAAAAAAAGAAAGAAATATTAAAAAAAAAAAATAAGACTTGCCTTGATCATGGTGTCTATTCACAGCAGTATAATCCTAAAACATGCATCAAGAGTTTATTATCTACTGAACTGAGCTACCTTTCCAGCCCCGAAATACTTCAATTCCCAATATAACAGTTGTCTTAGGGTTTCTATTGCTGTTGTGATAAAATACCATGACCAAAAAGAAAAGGGTTTATTTGACTTATGGCAATGTTCATCATCAAAGGAAGTCAAAACAAGAACTCGAAACAGAGCAGGAACCTGGAGGTAGGAGCTGATGCAGAGGCCATGGAGAGGTGCTGCTTACTGGCTTGCTACCATAGCTCACTCAGCCTGCTTTCTTATAACAACCAGGGTCACCTGTCCAGGGATAATCCCGACCACAATGGGCTAGGCCCTCCCCTATCAACTACTAATGAAGAAAATGTCGCCACAGGCTTACCTACAGCCCAATCTAATGGAGACATTTCCTCAATTGAGGCTCCCTTCTCTGATGACTCCAGCTTGTGTCTTGCTGACATAAACTATGTAGTACAACTGACCCCTTATCACATGCCACAAACACATCACTGTTAAGCCACAACTTTTCCTGTTTTTACACCCAAGATTACATATTAATAAAGATATCATAATATAAAACACCTTACACACTTAAAAAGTCCCACAGCCTTACAAATTCAAGCAGTTTAGAAAGTTGTCTCTTGGAAAATATTCAATCTCTTTTAAGATCCAAATTCCCTGTAAAACCAACCAAGTCTATTTTGTTTTGTTTTAAGTTTAAAGTCTCTCAACTATACGCTCTCCTAAAAATAAATTGTCTTGTATTACTTCAAAAGGGAAGAACCAGGGTATAGTCACAATCTGAACAAAGCAAAGCCAAACTCCAACAGTATAAACAGCGCGATGTCCAATGTCTGAGATCCACTCATGATTTTCTGGCTCCTCCTTGGCTCACTTCTCCAGCTCCACCCTCTGCAGCACACATAGCTCGTCTTCAAAGCTCCAGCAGGCTCTACTGCGCCACTGTTGGGGCTTTGGTGGTCATCCCATGGTACTGACATCTACAAAATTCTGTGGTCTTTTCCAACTGGGCTGAATTTTTACCAATAGCATTCTTTAGGCTCTGTTCACTGTGCCAAATCTCAATTTCTCTACATGATCCCTCATTCCTGAGCCTTCAACGGCTACTGAGGCCACACCTACTACACTAATGACCTCTCCTGGCCTGTCACAGTGGCAAGCTTCAGCCGCTCTCCATGACCCCTTCATGCCTTCAAAACCAGTATCACCTGAGCAACTCTTGCACATTATCAAGTTCAGCTGCTAGCACAAGGTCCATCCTTGGTCACCTCTAGAACACAGCTTTTGTGTGCTGAGTCTCAGGAAACATTTTGCAGAAGATTTCACCTCAATGACGCTGGCTGGTCTCTTCTTAATCACGGATAATCTTTCAGCTCCAGCTAACCAGCATCCATTGTCCCAGTAACACAATGGTTTTAGTTTATGGTTCTGGTCTCTTGTTAATCCCAGCCAATTCATCAGCTCTAGCTGACCAGACAGCACAGATTCTTCACACAAATGGCCTAGTAACGTCTTTGCTTCCCTCTGAAACATCACAAGCCAGGCCTCTTTGTCTGCATGGCTCTCAACAGTCTTAGCTTCCTGGTGCCTACAGAACAAGTTCACCAAGCACAGAACATGCAATGGATTTTCTTGAACAAAGTTCCAGAGCCCTTCCTCAATCTTCTCTAAAACACGGTCAGGTCTGTCACGGGAATACCTCACAATCTTGGTACCAACTTGTCTTAATTAAAATTTCTATTGCTGTGACAAAATACCATGTCCAAAAAATAATAATAATAATAAATAAATAAATAAATAAATAAATAAAAAGTTGGGGAAGAAAGTTTATTTGGCTTACACTTCCATATCACTGTTCATCACTGAAGGAAGTTGGGATAGGAACTCAAATAGGGCAGAAACTTGGAGGCAGGAGCTAATCCAGAGGCCATGGAGGGATTCTGCTTACTGGCTTGATCTTTATGGCTAGCTCAGCCTACTTTCTTATAGAACCCAGGACCACCAGCCCAAGGTAGTACTATCAACCACTAATTAAGACAATGTTCCACAGGCTTGCTAACAGCCTGAGCTTACAGAGGCGTTTTCCTAATTGAGGTCCCCCCCCCCACCGCCGCCAGTAATTTTAGTTTGTGTCATGTTGACATAAAACTGTCCAGCACAACAGTCATTATCTGAATAGTGTGTGTGTGCACAGGAAAAACGTAAGACTTGGAGTTGGAACGAGGAAATTATGTCTCGTAGGATCCTGTGCCATCAGCCAATTGTGTGTCCTTGGGAGAGTCATCGGATCTGGATTTTCATTTCTGTCTCCTCCTTTGTAAAACTAGGATATTTGCTATTTATTACCAAATGTTCTTGCCAAGTTCATCTTCTTATGTTAGTAGATACATAATATGTGCTATAGAACCAGAACAAAAATACTCCGGGTAATTTTGAGAATGTTTTAAGGAAACATATCGTAAATATTTATATGACTTCTCTTTCATGTATACACCACTTTCTCCCCTTTGCCTATTTAGTGCAGTCTATGTAATAATTCACCCTAGGAAATAAAAGTGGATACAATTTTTTTTTTTTTTTGGTTTTTCGAGACAGGGTTTCTCTGTGTAGCCTTGGCTGTCCTGGAACTCACTCTGTAGACCAGGCTGGCCTCGAACTCAGAAATCCGCCTGCCTCTGCCTCCCAAGTGCTGGGACTAAAGGCGTGGCCACCACCGCCCGGCCAAAAGTGGATACAATTTAGGTGAATCAGATTTCATGGCAGTGCCTTGTACCAAGTGTCATTTCTCCTTTATTTACTAAGTTGGATCTAAGAAGACAAAACAGTGTAACCTTAGTTGTTTCTCATTAGCAACTAGAACTAGTACTTCTTGAGCCTTCTCCTGGCCCTCAGGAAGTGACCACATTTTGTAACTTGTGTGCCCCTACCTAATTTTAAGGAGTAGCATGTATGTACTGTGTTCAGGCAAATCAAAGAAATTGGTTAGAGTGACAGCTAACCTTCCTGGCTATTCCTCATTGCTGGGAGTCTTTACCTTCATTGTATTAGACGCTCAGTGTAACTGAAATGTCAATTCTGTGTTTCAAGCACTAGCGGGGAAAGATGGGAGGCAATCCGGGCCGGTGTGTGTGTGATATCATGCACATTACTCTTCACAATGTTTCCTTCTTTAGAATAAGAAGTTTTCATCTCTCGAGTCTGTAGAGAAGTACAGCTGAAGAACAGAAACTGAACTGAAACAAAGTCAGGGCCACGTAATGACAGATGCACAGCCAAAAACAGTTTAAGTTGGGTGTGGTGGGGTCCACACCTAAAATTGGGAAGCGGGAGCAGGCAGGAAGATTGGCAGTTGGAGTAGCCTCAGTTACCTAGTGATCTCAAGGCTACTAGGGACCCTGTCTTGAAAAGAAAAGGGCTGTGTATAAAAGTAAAGCTTATTGCCCGTGTGTTTGCCCATGGCTTTGACCCACTGCCTTTGAAAGAACTTCTTTTGTCCAGAGAAAAATCTGTAGCTACCGTCACCTAGTGCTGGGGGATAAAAGGCAAATTCTATGATGAAATGAGGTCAGAGCCATGGGCATTCTTGCACATGTTAAAAATGGACTGAGAACTTAGCATCTGGCTGGAGAGCTCTTGGAGAAGCAGGCACCTTCTGTTGGGCATAAACAGAAGAAGCCCCCTGAGCTTCTTGTTGTTTATCCATAGATAGTTGTGGCCACGTATTGCTCCTCCAGCTGCAATGTGTCCGTCATTTAAACCCACACCTTTAGAATGAGACTAATGCCATCATTTATGCTAATTTAAAAGTTGTAGGTGTAAACTAGGGAGGGGCCCAGGCCCTGCCTGGATAAAGGCAATAGCTGAAGGCCAATCAAGCCTGGGATGAAGGACAGTGGTGTTCGGGAGGGAGGCCTTTGGTTCTTTGGACAGTGCAGAGGTGTGAAGGGCTGACCAGTGTCCTCTCTGAACTCACAGTGCAGCGGGTCTCCCTTGTAGGGAGGCGGCAGCGGGTGCACTCGTCTGGTGAGGTGTTTGTTCAGCACAGGCTGCCTGCTCTGGACCAGTTCCCTCAGAGCTGGAGAACAGGACTGGTGGGCAGCAGAGTCAAGAAACAGTCCAAACTGTAAAGCAGAAGCCGAGAAGCTAGGAGGCCAGTCGGATATTTAAGGGTCATTAAAGAGCACTAACCATCTTCTTATGCATGAAAACTCATTATGACAGATCCGACCATCTTCTTATGCATGAAAACTCATTATGAAAGATCCGAAAGAACGTCTCCAAACACACTCAAGAACTTGAGAAGAGATGTGGACCCCAAGGTCTGATCCTGACAGCCCCCAACTACCATGAAATCACAGGCTTCTACTTACAGAAATGACCATGAAGACAGGTGTGAGCAACGGCAGATAGGCCATAGAATTAAAGGTTCCACTTAGACCTGGGACCTCTGTGTATTCACTCTCCAGGGCATGTGCCTGAGCCACGCTACTATGTACTCTAAAGAATAACTCACCAAGATCCCGCATCCGGAGCGACCTCTTGCCGCTCAGCCTCTACTATGAGGGAAGTCTTCTTTTTCATTCAAAGCCATTTTTAAATCCACTGGTCATTCCAAGACTAAGTTTCTTTCTTTCCAGTATCATTGATTCTCTTCAATCCCTGGGTCAGTTTTCCTAGGAGGCTTGAGACTGTAGCAAGCCATCTTTTATCTCGGTTTTCCTTCAAAGCACTAACTGGCTGCTCCATGGGTGGGGGCTGTTATGTCTTCGGTGTGGCTAATGCGCGTTGCCGATCGATCTCATTGCCAGGTTAGTTATCTTGGCTTTATTTCCCTCCGTGCACTTTCTCAACATGATGCTTGCTGGAAACGAATAATAATGGAATAATAACGTGTGATGTTGCTCGCACTGTTACGGTTATTTTTTTTTCTTTTACTTTTTTTCTTTTTTGTTTGTTTTTTTTTTTTTTTTTTGAGACAGGGTTTCTCTGTGTAGCCCTGGCTGTCCTGGAACTCACTCTGTAGACCAGGCTGGCCTCGAACCCAGAAATCCGCCTGCCTCTGCCTCCCAAGTACTGGGATTAAAGGTATGCGCCACCACCGCCCAGCCGTTACGGTTATTTCTTATGAGAGCAGTATTTATTCTAAGTCCAGTTGCTTGACTTTGAAGAGTTTATGACAGTGTGTGTCAGCTTGAAGCTCTGCGAAGATGTGTTGAGCTGCGTGTCCATTATATATGGATTGTAAAAGAAATTACGATGTGTATACAGTACAGAACAGCCATCTGAGACATGCCTGCCCCTGACCTGCCTGAATGAATACATGTTTACTATAGTTTTGTTATAAATATAGCTTAGGAGAAATATTTGATAGCAATAATGTTGTGTGCTGTTCATTTTTAACTCCACCGACACACATTATAGTTCATAGACGCCTTGCATAGAGTATTCAGTGCACGGAAATCATTTGATTGGTTTGAGTAAGTTGGCCCTTCCACGTCCAGCCTGCAAGTTTAAGTCAATAATTTTTTTTTATCTGTATGTTATTAGTATTAGAATTTCTCATGTTCTCTATTCTTCTGGGGTTTGAGGGTGCTGTATTTGGGAGAAAGGCAGTATGGTAGAGGAAAAGAAAGCTATTATAAGTTTAACTTTCAGAGGTTTAGTCATTCATATTTAATTGGTCTTCTGGGCCTTGTAGTTATTGAACAAACCTCATAGGTATATGTAATAATTTAACAGTATAAAATTATTTCGTTGCTTTATGGTAGTGTCTGCCTGCTGTACAAACTAGTAATAACTGTGATGAAATATTAATACATTAGTAGAACTATCTTTAAAAAAAAAACAACCAAAAAGCTACAGGAGTCTGTCCCTGCCTCAACCCCTAAGTCCGCCATACTTTTCCAGGTAAAACATGAACACGTTGTTTATTAACAGGTAGACTCTTGTTGTCTCCCCTATGAAGACATTCATTTAGGCATTGCAGGTAGGAGACAATCAACATCAGGAAGAAGAGACGGGAAGGTAGTGAGGTTTTGTGTCGACCATGAAATCACGGTATATACGCGGAAGGGCTAGAAAGTCCACACTTCCTCCGAGGCATTGTTTTTTACTGAATGTCTTTGTAAGCTTTTCATGGCTATGTCATGTGACACACATTCATCCCTTCATCCTGCCTTGTCTTTCTCCCCTCCCACGGGTCTCTTTTCTCCTACTGATCATTGTACCAGTACAAATTTTTTTTTTAAATGATCTATTGTTTTTTTCGGGGTGGTGGTGTTATTTTGTTTTGTTTCATTTTACTCTTTTTAGTTTCAGAGTCATCATGCAAATAAATCCAATCACCCTGCTGGAGGAGGAGGCTGGAACCCAACTGGTCTAGCCATGCCAACGGAGGCACTGGATATGGAAATTCAGATATTTTAGACCCTCCAGCAGCACAAAGTCTGACATTATAGACACAGCAGAGAGAAGCCAGCTTGCCCAAATTGCAGTGTATGAGCAAACAAATTACTGGTTTTGTTTTTATGCCCCTATATTTAAATTACTGATTTTGTTCTTATGCCCCTATATTTTGAGGCAGGTGTTTTGTTCTTGCAGTAACTGAGACAAAGCCTACAGTCTACAGTGAACAGTACTGTATGTTCTTTATCTCAGATAATAACTTCAGGGCTAAGGCTCTGTCTCAGTGACAGAGTATATTCTAGCATACAGGAGACCCTCCCTACTCAGAAACCCAAGTACCCAAATCAACATCAAACTGAAACCCTGGCAATCCAATAAAGCTAAACATGCATCCAACAGAATGTCCCAGAAATCTCTTTTCTAACCTAAGAAAAACAAAGACCCATTCACTCAAAGACTTATAGGCCAATGCTTAAAATAGCTTTATTCATAATTGACAATAAATGTGACCATTTGTCTTGGTTCATTTTATACTGCTATAACAGAATACCATAGACTGAATAAATTAGAAACCACAGAAGGTCATTTGTTTCATGAGATGCCGAAGATCAAGGGGCATCTTGATCGGTCATAACACAGCAGAAAGGGAGGCAAACTTATGTGAGATGGAACGAAAAACAGATTTGAGCTCATCTTTTTAGTAAGAGCCATGCCCCACTGTAACTAATCCACTCCTGTGATAGTGGCTCTAATCTATTCAGAGCTGAGCACCCCAGTAACCTAGTAACCAACTCCTTTAAAGTCCCACCTCTTAATGCTTTTGCAGTAGCAATTGCATTGCAACATGAATACTGGAAAGAATATTCAAACCACGGCATGATCCAAAAATTCATCAACTTAAGTGCTATGGTCTGTGTATATAACCGCAGATGCATATAGCAGGATAGAAGAGTCTAAAAAACAATACATTGATTGCAGACACAAAAATCTACATACTCTATGATGGCATTAGACACATATATGATGTTAGACATCATATTCTATGACGACATGATACACTTAGATGACATCTCGAAAACGATAAAACTATAAAGACAAAACTCGCGTCATTGTTGGTTAGTATCTAGGAGTGTGAGGGATGGTCCTGACCACAAAGGGTACCTGAGAACTGAGTGTGTCAATAGTGAAGGGTGTGGTGCCATTTGCACGACTGCACACATCTGATGAAACTCATGGGATTGTACACCTACAAGAGTTAATTTACTATAAATTATATCTCGGTGATCTTGACAATTGATATAATAAATTCCACATCATATGTTTTTCCACCGTAGTGAACACATATCAAACTATCAAAGTATTCCTATGGATGCTTCTTTTTTTTTTTCACTAGACTTAACTTTCAGGTTTGCTCCCCCAATTTCTTTGGGTGCTAAAGACTGGTAATCATTTGTCCAGAGCAATTCAAAACCCAAAAGTTGCCCCTAGAAGCTGTGGGCTATTAAACAATAACTTCAGTTGTGGGGTGAGAGACTTCCTTAGGAGTTTTGTCAGGGATGTCCAAAAGGTCCCCAAACAGTATTAGCTCTTGTCATTCCTCTTGGTTGTTCATTAGAACTAGATAATAAGATGCTATTGCTGATGACACCACAAACGGTGGTGGCAAGACAGAGAATCTAAGCTGGCTGCTTCCTCCCTGTCCGCTTGTCTTCAGAGTCCTACAGGTGCTAGGTAGGCTATGGGCAGAGAAAAGGTATCTATAGTTCTACTCAGCTGAGCCCTCCAAACTATGACACTAACCTGCTAGACAAGATAGAGAGAGAGAGACAGAGAGACAGAGAGAGAGAGAAAGAGAGAGAGAGGAGAGAGAGAGAGAGAGAGAGAGAGAGAGAGAGAGAGAGAGAAGAGAGAGAGAGGGAAACATTGTGGAAATATTTTTGATCCCAGGTATGGTATATGGGGCTGCTTTAGATTGTCTGCAGCAGCAGACTATTATCTGACTCGTACTCTGGTAAGGGCGTGATTTTGCCAGCGGCAGCTAGTTTTTTTTTTGTTTTTTTTTTGTTTTTTTTTTTGCAAGTGTTTGATGTTTGGAATTCTGGGAACTTTTCAGAGGCTATATAAATGCTAGAGCCCTGCTAGGGAGTGCTGGTTGGCCACTGGTGGTTGGGTGCAGTTTGTTGCTGTTTGTCAAGTGTGTTGCACAAAGAGGCAAGAAGAAATTAGGATCCCTGCCAGCGAAGATCAAAATTGCCCCAAGGAACTCAGAGCCCCAAATCAGCCCCTTATCTACATAATCGATGTCTTCTTTCTCCTCTAACTTTCTTTCTCTTCTACCTGGTGTTGGGGGCTTGGAAGGCATAAGGGTGGAGAAGGGTGGTAGAAATAGGAACCCATAGAACAGCCAGAAATCTGGCTACACCCAGTTGTGCAAACAGTGGGGGACAAACCATCCTGACTAGATTTGAGGTTGCCATGGCAGGGGAAGACAAAGGCCCTAGAGCAAGGTTTATACTGTTAAGCTAAATTGACACAGCATCAAATTGCTGTCTTAATATTTATGTTGATACCCATAGACAAATGCTCCTCTCCAGTTCAATCAGAGAAGCCTCTTCCCCCACAGTGAATGTTGATAAACACAGAGACTCATGTCTGTACAAGATATTGAAAATAAATGACATTTGAGTATCCAACCCTGAACAAAGTATGCATGATATTCCCTCTGTGGCTCAGAGACCATAATGGAAATGGAGAAATAGAAGAGCCAGAAAATAGGGAAAGGACTTGCAAAATTCCATCTTCTAGAAAAGACACAGCCCACCGGGCCGTGGTGGGACACACCTTTAATCCCAGCACTTGGGAGGCAGAGGCAGGCAGATTTCTGAGTTCGAGGCCAGCCTGGTCTATAGAGTGAGTTCCAGGACAGCCAGGGCTACACAGAGAAACCCTATCTTGAAAACCCCCTCCGTCCCTCCCCCCCCCCAAAAAAAAGAAAGAAAAGACACAGCCACCATCATCATAGACGCACAGAAATTGCAGATGCCAGGACTGGGTCCCACAAGATGGGCCTGTGGACTGTTAAGCATGGATGGGGGAGGGCTCAGGGAGCCTTATACACCATTGCTGAACTATTTGCTAGTTATAGATTCAAGGAGAAGTGGGTGTCGTTGCCTTTAGTTGCCTTTCGTTGCCTGGGGATCCTACCAGGTTCCACTGGATAACCCTAATCCAATGGATACACAGATGCACTGGTTAAGCTAAAGGAGCCACAAAAGAAAACCCAAATCCGTGAATCTGGGAAATGAACTAGTAGGGAAAAGGTAACCCCCTTTTAACAGGGATTGGGCAGCAAGTAGAAAAATATTCTCAAAGAATTAAAGCAGGCCAAAACCTTTAAAAGTTCAGTAAACTTACAATTGTAGGCTTATATTTTTTAAAACCCAGTTTAATAAGTGTACTTACTTTTTTTTTTAGATTTTTTTTATTGGTTATTTTATTTATTTACATTTCAAATGTACCCCTCCCCAGTTTCCCCTCTGCAAACCTCCCATCCCATCCCCCTACCCCCTAAAAGTCCTTCTTTTCTAAATACCCGGATTACTACCTGTTGCCATGTTCCAGCTGCAAAAGAACTTACTCAGCATTTTTTCCACAGTGCAATTTGCTGGAATTGAAATAATTCTCTCAGTTGTCTTTTATATGAAAATGTGCTTTTACCTTTATATTGAAGGATATATTTTGCCGAATTCATGGCTTGAGTGTTGTTTTCTTTCAGATATTAAGGACCTTCTTCTGTTTTGTTGTTGTTGGTGGTGGTGGTAGTGTGTGTGTGTGTGTGTTTTAATGTCTCTGTTAATAAGGAGACAAGAGTCACTTGGATTGTTGCCTTGTATGCAATATCATTGTCCTTGGGTTTCTTTCCAGACTTTCTTTCTACTCTAGGTGTCTAGTAGAGAAGTCATTGTGACTGGTTTTGTGTGTCTCATTGCCTACCCTAATCAGGGTTTTCTGAAATCTGTGATGATAAACATTTTTTTCTTCCATCATACTGAGGAAAAGTTCAGCCATTATTTATTTAAATGCTTGTTTTGGTCCTTTCCTTAAAAAATGATTTTTCCCTTTCTAGAAGTTAAATTAGCCAATAGGCTTCTGATATTATGCTTCAGACCCTTGAAGGTGTATTCAGAATTTCTATTTCAGCTTAGATAATTTCTATATTCCTATCTTTGAAATATGTTCTCTATGCTGCTATATACATTCTGCACTAATCATATTTGATGAATATTTTATTTCCACTATTATTTTATATTTATTATATATATATAAAGGATATTAAGTCATTGCAGAGGCAGTGTGCCACCTAAACACCTGGGCGGCAGGCGTTTCTGAGTTCGAGGCCAGCCTGGTCTACAGAGTGAGTTCCAGGACAGCCAAGGCTACACAGAGAAACCCTGTCTCGAAAACCCCCCCCCAAAAAAAAAAAAAAAAAAAACTAAAAGAACTCCAAAGTTTAAAAAAAAAAATGAAATCCCAGTAATCCACATATGGCAGGGGCAGAGCGTTCTTAATAAATTTTTCATACTGACCAACATAAACCCTAAGGAAGGGACGTGAACTTAATATAGATCAAAATATAACTCATTTAAGCAAGCTAAATACCATTAATGCCTTTAAAATACCAAAGTCATAGTTGAAGTCATTCTCTGAGTAACCGGGTTGCTGGCATTCTCATGGTCTCCTTCTGTTCACTTTACTAACTCCACTTGTTCTTCCTTGATGATACTTTTTCTCCATTTTATTTATTATGTCATATATTGCATCCCAACTGCAGTTTCTCCTCACCTTCCCCCAGTTTCTTCCCTTACACCTCCTCTTTCTCCAGAATATACCCCCTTCTGCCTCCCCACAGAAAAGAGCAGACCTCCCAAGGACATCAACCAAATGCTTCCTATAGGACCACACAGATTCTCACCTTTGTTGATGATTGTTAAAATGTTCATTATTGTTAAAGGCCTAGATGCTTATTTGCTACAAAGTATGAATACTTAACAGACGTTTTACACCTGTATTCAGTTGTTTCCAGAAACTTCACTAGACATTCCATGTCTTTCTTCAGTCCCAACTTGACCAAAATTAAACTCATGGTCTTCTCCTAAACCTACGAATTCTCTTTAATATTTTTTTTTTTTTTTTTCCGAACAGGTTTCTCTGTGTAGCCTGGCTATCCTGGAACTCACTCTGTGACCAGGCTGGCCTCGAACTCAGAAATCCGCCTGCCTCTGCCTCCAAGTGCTGGATTAAAGGCATGCGCCACCACGCCCGCTCTCTTAATTATTTAACTCCTGATACATCATCCATTTGGGTCACTTATATCACAGATTTTGCATCTTTTCTGTCCCATGTGTCTGAAAGCCCCTCGGATAGGGGAGACCCCCCACTCAAGCCACAGGAGATTACGGCCACCCAGTGACTCACGAGACACCGATCTTGATGCAACCAGCAAGAGGTTTAATGATTCCAGTATACTGGGGTTCCCTCACATGCAAGCAAGAAGAGAGAACCCCGAGTTGGAGCTAAGAATAGCTTTTATACGGTCTAGGGGGTAGAACAGAGAAACAGTGACTAGGCACAATATGATTGGCAGAACAGTGTGACTTTTTTTTTTTTTTCAGTGTGACTTTTAAACTGACTGGTCTTGGGGAATGGGTGGCAAGGACCTCCTTGTCTGTCTATGTGCTCTGGCCTTCCTCACCCGCAGGTGGGTCCCCCCCCCCCAGGAATGTTAATCAGCCTCTCCCTTCCTCCTCTGAATGTTAATCCAGCAAGTGTCCTCTGACTAAGGAATGTGCCCCTCCCCGGGATGTGTCCTGGGCCAGTGGGGTTCTTCTTTTAATCTTAAATTCAAACTGAGACCTGGAAGTCTTACATTTAGACCCAAAAGTCTTACATGTCTATATTCAGTCATCAAATTCTGTCAACATACACTCCAAAACATGTTAGAAATTATCACCCTACACTTAAGTACTACTTTTGTGCATGCTCCCATTCTCTTTTGACATAATGATACCCTAAATGATCTCTCTGCTGCCAACTTGTCACCTTGTAACTGTCGCCTACACTGTTACTGGAGATTTCTGCAACACTTGCAGTGTGTACATACCTGCTCACACTGTTGGTCCATTTAAAGCTCTCAGTGGCCACCCAGAGACTGACGCTGTACTCCCTCAAGTGTGGAGAGCTTTTGGGGCTGCTTGTCAGGAATCTGACATTGGCCAAGGACAAGGAAATGGGCTTTAGGCAGGAATCTGACATTGGGCCATGACAAGGAAGTAAGTTCAGGCAGGAATCTAATTTTAGGCTAAAACAGAGAAGTAAGTTCAGTCAGGAATCCAAGTCTTAGGCTAGAACAAAGAAGAGGGCCTCAGGCATAAATATGACTGTGGGCTAGGACAGGGAAGTAGGCTCAGATATTTTTGTCATTATCCCTTAGAAACAGTAATCTTGAGAGTGATGACTAGAGTGATCCTGGGGACTTTGTCCATTACCTTGTTTGTTCCTTGACTGTTTGTATCTATTGTATTGGTTCCTCAACCTAGAACCGACCTAAATACTTGCATGTAATTAAAAGGGTTTAAAAGAAAAGTGGGAATAAACAAACTTGCCTTCAGCCTCAGAACTGGCTGGGGTCATGCTGCAATTTTGTCTAATTGCCTCTTTTCTTTTAATCCTCACTCCTGTGTTGGAGAACCTGCTGACTGACTGAGCGGACTTGGTCACTTAAGCATGTGTCTCAGAATTGTCATTTCCAAAGATAATCGTTGATAACTGTTCTATAGTCAGAAACTAAGGAATATCCCTGGCGGGAGAGTTATAATAACCATTAGTATATTTAAGTTCTAGGAGATTGAAAGACCATACAGGGGTATTATTGATACCATCTTTTCTTTTCTAAGATTGATTTATTTATGTATATAAGTACATCATCCCTGTCTTCAGACATACCAGAAGAGGGCATCAAATTCCATTACAGATGTGAGCCACCATGTGGTTGCTGGGAATTGAACTCTGGACCTCTGGAGGAGTGGTCAGTGCTCTTAATCACTGAGCTATCTCTTCAGCCTGATACCATGTTTTCTTTTTTTTTTTTTTGGTTTTTCGAGACAGGGTTTCTCTGTGTAGCTCGGGCTGTCCTGGAACTCACTCTGTAGACAGGCTGGCCTCGAACTCAGAAATCCCCCTGTCTCTGCCTCCCAAGTGCTGGATTAAGGCGTGCGCACCACCGCCCAGCTCCATGTTTTCTTAATGTAAAAGGAAATAATAACAAAATACTGTCATGCTAAAATAAAGCACTCCAGAAGGATCTTTCAGGAAAGCCATTCAACATGCTGTGTGAGGCATCTGTGATCTGACTCTGCCTTCCATTCCCTGACACACACACACACACACACACACACACACTCTATGTTCCTACTCTATTTTTTAGTACCACTAATGCTCCACCCTTAGGTGTTGGTCCTCAAGAAAGCTATTTCTTCTATCTTTTTCAAGACTCGTTACAAACATCACTTCCTGCAAAAAAAATTTTTTTTCCAAACTATGATTTCTATAGCTAACTCTTGGATGACTTATGGAGCTCTTACTATTATTACCTAGTGAACTTCAAAACCTCTTGAAAGCAGTGGTTATTTTTTAATTCATCTGTGCTCCTAGCCTAAATACATGCTATAGTCTCAATGATTATATAATCAAAATTTGCATACTATGATCTAATTTCCAGTGTCATAGTACTGGGAATTGAGCTGCCAAGAGGCAATTGGGTCAGCAGGGAGCTGCCATCATGAATATGACCAGTGCCCATATCAAATGGCTAAGGGAGCTGTTTGCTCCCTTGCTATAAGGGCTCTCATTGAGAAGACATACCCTGAACAAAGATCACAAACCAGATGCTAATTTTTTCAGTTCTATAATGTGAGACTTTCTGGTCACTGTAGCTGTGATAAATGAATTTCTGCTGTTTATGATTGTCTCATTCTATACTATTTTTGTTGTAGTACCTTAAATGGACTATATTGGGCTTTTAGTAAGGACTTTTAGAGTGCTTGGTACACATAGCGGATATCATAAGTGTCTTAGTTTGGGTTTTAATGCTGTGAACAGATACCATGACCAAGGTAAGTCTAATAAAGAACAACATTTGATTGGACCTGGCTTACAGGTTCAGAGGTTCAGTCCATTATCATCAAGGCAGGAGCATGGCAGTGTCCAGGCAGGCATGGTGCAGCAGGAGCTGAGAGTTCTACATCTTCATCCAAAGACAAACAGAAAAAGACTAGCTTCTAGGCAGTTAGGAAGAGGGTCTTTAAGCCCACACCCACAGTGACACCTGCTTCAAGGCTACACTTCCAAAGAGTGCCACTCCCTGAGCCAAACATATTCCAACCACTACAATAAGTAAACCCCATAAATACTAACCAAATCAGAAATAAGTTTTTGTCAACCATAGACATTCCTACAAAGGTCTTTCTTTTTTTTTTTTTTTTTTTTTTTTTTTTTTTTTTTTTTTTTGGTTTTTCGAGACAGGGTTTCTCTGTGTAGCCCGGGCTGTCCTGGAACTCACTCTGTAGACCAGGCTGGCCTCGAACTCAGAAATCCGCCTGCCTCTGCCTCCCAAGTGCTGGGATTAAAGGCGTGCGCCACCACCGCCCGGCAAGGTCTTTCAATACAAAGCCCACCGCAGCTATGATGACTGTGTATCTGCACTCAATGAATTCTTTGTGATCACAATGTGCTTCCCCGGAGCCTGGCACCCTGATACTACATGGTCTTATTCCATAAATCTCAATAGCCTAGTGTTTCATTGAGTTTCCTTCTAAGTTGAATCTTTCATATGCACAGAATTCGGTGGGCAGAGGGGAGAGGACGTGGTTAACGACGTCCCTGGTTTGGTTCGTAAAAGGACAGAGTGAAGCAAATGAATGCTGACACGGGTGCCCTCTGTCACAGCAGCCTGCTGCCTGACTAAAACGGTCACAGGCAGCATATGTGCCGGAGGGAGGATTCAGAGGAGTCCAGGTGGCCGTACTGCCTGCTTTTTAAACATTCAGACATTTTAGAAACGAGGAAGAAGAAAAAAAAAAAATGTCTGTATCCAGGTCATTCCTGGATACCATCTAATGTGACTGTTCTTAAGCTTTCAGAGATGTGCCTGACAAACACTGCTTTGTGACACTGCAGAGCATCCCCAAAAACTGGCTTATGGCAAGGAGGATGTTTGCTAAAAGCCATACTGAAGTATCTTTTCCTCCAGCCACTCCGGCTTCCTTTCATTTAGTGGACATTGCATTTTCTGCCAAGCATTTAATAAACACAACCTACCTTTGATCTAGTTAGAGTCTGCATTTTTGGATCTTTCTATCTTCAACAGCCTTCCAAGTAAATGACTTGAAATTTGTAGTGGGTTACTACGAAACTGAAATGTCTGCTGCAGGGGCATCTCAATTACTCTATCCACTCGAACAGATGGGGGTCAATCTCGTCCAGTAAGATGCAATTTCTAACACTGTTGCTAAATTTCATTAAGTCATTACTTACAAAGGGAAGAACAACCCCAGTATTATAGAAAAGATGAGACAATTTGAACCATGATGGTTCTGGGCTACTGGGATACAGGTGTGCTCACAGGAGTGTAGAAGAAATCTTAGCTGGCTATCTGGCTCTGGGCATTACAGCAAGGATGGGTCTCTAAGCCAACACCTCAAATATCTTCATATTTGATACAATAACAGTCTCTCAGTAGGTCTCCTTATACTCTGGATCTTACAGTCTTCCTGCCCCCTATTCTATGGGGTTCCCGAAACTTAAGTGTAGGGATTACTTTGTAGTTATTATTTGGAGCTGGGCATGGCACAGTCAGCTGCTGTCTGCATTTGGACTAGTTGTGGGTTTCTGTAATGATCTCCATCTGCAAAAAGATGTTTCTTTGATGGAGAGCTGCAAGCTACAGGATCGTAGCTGGGAACATAAGGATAAACACTTAGAATGCAGTTAGAAAACTGTTTTAGGAAAGTGATGGTGGTAGGTTCTCTAGGCTCATCAGTCATGGGCTGTTAGCTAAGTTTACAGTAACAGGAGAGAGCAAACCCTTAATCTAAGTAGGCAGCTGTTGGTTTCTCTCAAGATTTAAGTGCTACTACAGCACATTTGCAGATGTTTTGACCCACTTGTCATTGTGTGTTTCTTGCCCATCATAGCTGGATAGGATTATGGGCGATTCTCTCCCTGGAGAGATAGCTTTCACATCAGCTTCCAGTAGGAGAGCTAGTCCTCAGGTGAAGCTTCCAGGCCATTTCCTCCCAGTCCCAGTATTATATGTGTATAATACTATATCTGAGGTGTGTTGTGTCTTTGGCAATAAGGACTTACCTCCAATTTCTGGGAGACAAGCAAGAGCAACAATATGTCTTGTTTTGGGGTCTCTTTTCTGGATCAATGTCTTGAAAGGACATTTCTCATCCCTGATGCCACAGGTTTTGTTAGACTATGGTGGCTCTTGCAGGGAGAGCTATTACACATAGTAGCATAACTTAGTTAAATAATATATATTGTCAATTATATAATTATAGGGGTAATTATATAGTTTTATAATATATGATTGTATAATTATGTAATATATATTTATATATTTTAAATACATATTTTCTAATATATATTTAATTTTATAAATATATCTATCATACATAAAATATATAATTGTATAATAATTATATAATTACCCCTAGTGGCATAACTTCATTAAATAATACTATACACATACACACACACACACACACACACACACACACACACACACACCCTGATTTGCTTTCTATTGGTGTGATAAAGAACTTGACCAAAAGCAACTTGGGGGGAAAAGGGTTTAGTCTGGCTTATATGTCTCTATCCCAGTTCACCATTAAGGGGAGCCAAGGAAGGAACTCAAGCAGGGAAAAACTGAAGGCAGTAGAGGCAGGAATTGAATCAGGCAGCCAGGAGGAATGCTGCTTACGGACTCGCTCCCCATAGCTTGCTTATGGTACTTTTTATAACTCAGGACTAGTTGCTCAGGTATGGTACCACGCACAGTGGGCGGGCCTTTCTTTATCAACTATTAATCAAGACAGTGTCCCACAGACTTACCTATAGGCTAGTGCCATGGAGGCGCTTTCTCAATTAAGGTTCATTCTTCCCAGATGACCTATCTTGTAGCAGGTTGTCAAAAACCCTAACCAATATAATTGACCCTTTATCAAGTTGGAACACAAATACATCACTATCAAACCATAAACTTTCCCTTTTTGTTTGTCCAAAAGACCACATCAATGTCATAATATAAAACATAGTATAGCCGGGCGGTGGTGGCGCATGCCTTTAATCCCAGCACCTGGGAGGCAGAGGGAGGCGGATTTCTGAGTTCGAGGCCAGCCTGGTCTACAGAGTGAGTTCCAGGACAGCCAGGGCTACACAGAGAAACCCTGTCTTGGAAAAAACAAACAAACTAACTAACAAACAAAACCATAGTATAACTAAAAGTCCTATAGTCTTTTTTGGGGGGAGGGGGTGTTTCCGAGACAGGGTTTCTCTGTGTAGCCCTGGCTGTCTTGGAACTCACTCTGTAGACCAGGCTGGCCTCGAACTCAGAGATCTGCCTGCCTCTGCCTCCCAAGTTCTGGGATTAAAGGCGTGTGCCACCACTGCCTGGCTTTAGTCTTTTTATTAAAAATTATTTAATTACTTATTTTATGTGCAAAGGTGTTTTGACTGTATGTGTGTCTGTGTGAAGGTGCTGGATCCCTCCGAACTGGAGTTATAGACAGTTGTGAGCAGCCATGTGAGTGCTAGGTATTGAACCTGAGTACTCTGGAGCAACAGTGCTCTTAAACTGCTCCATCTCTCCAACAACTAAAGGCCCATAGTCTTAAAAATCCAAATACTTAAAAGTTTAGCCTCTTTAAAGTATGCTAAGTGTCTCAACTGTGGGTTCCTGTAAAATAAAAAAATATGTTACACGCTTTCTTAATCTAAGAGGGAAGACCCGGGCATAATTAGATTAAAACAAAAACCAAAAAACCCAAAACCCAAAATCCAACAGTACAAATACCTCAGGTCCAAAGTCTGTGACTCATGATCTTCTGGGCTCCAAAAGCCTTGGGCGGCTCTAATTCTCCGGCTCTGCAGTCTGTAACAGCACAGGTAGCTTGTACTTCAGGTTTAGGCTAACTCTATCCACAACTGCTGCTGTCCTTGGTGGCTGTCACACAGTCCTGGTGTCTCCACTGCAGCTGAGGCTGCACCTTGGCTAGTGGCTTCTCCTGGCCTCTCAGAACCAATCTTCAGCTGCTCTTCCATGAGTCCTTCAATCCTTCAGATTTCCACCAAAACCCAAACTAGTAGCACGTGAGAGACTCCAACACATGACAAGATTGGCTGCCATCTTGAGATGTCACTTAGTGCTCCTCTAGACTTCTGTAATCCTGATCCTGAAGAAATGTTTCCCCGAAGATTTAACCTCAATGTTGTGGCTCTCTCCTTGATCACAGCTGTTTTCTCAGCCCTAGCTCATCAGCACTGGTTGTCTCAGGAAAGGAAAAACTTCACTGCCATGGTGCTGGTCTTTTTCATCATAGATGATTCTCCAACCCCAACTGACCAGAAACCAGAGTCTTGCATAGGAGAGATCACATAAACAGCCCCAGTAGTCTTTGCAGGGGAAGGGGGCTCTCAAACTTCACTCTGGGACTTTAAGAGATAGGCATCCATTGTCCCCATTGCTCTTAGCCATCTTGTTTTCCAAGATCTTCCAGGACAGCTCACTAAGTTTGGAACACTAATGTCTCTCCTAGCACACAGCTCCGAACACTGCCACAGTCTTTCCCCCCAAAGCATGGTCAGGTCTGTTAAAGCAATAGCTCAGTCTCTGGTCTCAATTTCTGCCCTGGTTTGCTTTTTCTGTTGCTATGATAAAGACCATAGCCAAAGCGAGTTGGGGAGAAGAGTTTGAGTTGGCTCTCATGTTTTGATCACAGTCCATCATCGAGGGAAGCCAAGGAAGAAGGGGACGAACCTGGAGGCAGGAGGTGAGCGACAACAGGGGAAGAGTACTACTCACTGTCTGCTCCCCATGGCTTGCTCAGCCTGCTTTTTTATACCGCTTAGGACCACCTGTCCAGATGTGACACTACCTACGGTGGACTGGCCTATCAATCTTACATCAATCATTAAACAGGAAAACGTCCCACAGACTTGCCTACAAGCCAATGTAATGGACACACTTTCTCAGTTGAGGTTCATTCTTCTCAGATGATCCTAGGTCGACAAACAAACAAGAAAAACCCAACAACTAACCAGCACGCATATCCAGAAATCAAACTGCTAAATGGTGTCTTGGTTAGGGTTTCTATGGCTGCAACAAAACAGCACAATTAAAAAAAAAAAAAAGTTGAGGAGGAAAGCGTTTATTTGGCTTACACGTCTCCAGCACTGTTCATCATTGAAGGAAGTCAGGACAGAAACTCAAGCAGGGCAGGGACCTGGAGGCAGGAGCTGATGCTGAGGTCATGGAGGGGTGCTGCTTCCTGGCTTGCTCCCCATGGCTTGCTTAGCCTGCTTTCCAGGAGCACCAGCCCAAGGATGGTCCCATTCACAATAGGCTGGGCCCTCCTGCATCATTCACTAAGAAAATGCCTTACAGCTGGATCTTATGGAATCATCTTCTCAACTGAGGGTCCCTCCTCTCAGATAACTCTAGCTTATGTCAAGCTGACAGACGACCAGCCAGCAAAGTGTGGTAATTCTACTTTAGTTTCCTGGGAGAACCTCTATGATGTTTTCCATAATGGCCACCCCAGTCTAAATCCTCAATAGCAATGTACCAAGATTGGTGCTTTTCCCACCTCCTGGCCAACAGTTATCTTTTGTCTTGTTGAAAAAAAAAAAAAATCCTTTTAATGTGTAAGGAGTGAGCTTTAACTAGCAGTTCCTAATGGTTAGTGGTGGTTAGCATTTCTTCACACAGTCTCCTGCTGAGAAATGGCTGGTGTGGTGTGTGTGTGTGTGTGTGTGTGTGTGATGTATGAGGGTGCACAGGCATGTGGACTGGAGGCCAGAGGACAACTTCAGATTGTTTCTTAGATGCTAGTCACCATCCCCTCCCCACCCCCCGAATTCCTTCTTAATGAAAGAGATGGTCTCTCAGTGGACTGAAACTCATCAGGTAATGTAGGGTAACTTTATTAGTGAGCGTGGCTTTTATTACATGAGCTCTGGGGACTGAATTCATATCCTAATACCTGCAACACAAGTACTTTACCGACCCAAATCATCTCCCCATCCTTGACCATCTACAAAAAATCATGTGTTTGTATGTATGTCGTGCACATTTGTGAGCACACACATGCTATGGAACATGTGCAGAGGTCAGAAGACAACTTTGTGAAACTGGTTTTCTCCTTTCACATGTATGTATGTTCTAGGTATAAAACTCAAGTCATTGAGCTTGTGTGGCAAATGCCTTTGATCTGACCAGCCCTCATTTTAAAATTATTATAATTACTACTGCTGTCAAAGTGTTGGAGATTCTGATGTATACTGGATATCAACCATTTATCAGATGCATAGTTTGCAACTATTTTCTCTATTTCATAAATTGTCTTTTTACTTCCTCTGGTGCACACAATTTTTTTTAGCTACTGGACTCCCATTTGTCTCTTTGGTTTTTTTTTTTGTTTGTTTTGTTTTGGTTTGGTTTTTGTTTGTTTTGTTTTTGTTTTTGTTTTTCGAGACAGGGTTTCTCTGTGTAGCCCGGGCTGTCCTGGAACCACTCTGTAGACCAGGCTGGCCTCGAACTCAGAAATCCGCCTGCCTCTGCCTCCCAAGTGCTGGGATTAAAGGCGTGCGCCATCAATGCCTGGCTTGTCTCTTTGTTTTTTGTTTGCCTTGTTTTTATTAGTCTTGTGATCACAGTAAAAACCCACAACTTATGTCAATATTCTGAAAAAGTTTTCACCATTTTTTTTTTAGTATTTCTATAGTGTTAGAGCACACAAATGAGACTTTAATCCATTTAATATAATATACAATGTGATTAAAAGGTCCAGTTTCATTTATTCAGATGTGAAGTTTTGAACAACCCTCACTTGTTTTTGAAGAGAACGTCTTTTTTTTTTTCCATTATGTGATTCTTGGTAACTTTGTCAAAGGAAAACTAACTGTAAATGTATGGGTTCTCTCTCTGGGATCTCTCTTCTACTCCATTGTTCTGTGTGTCTGGACTTGAGTCATGATTTGTCATTATTATTTGTTTTATATTTTAAGAGCAGGTAGATGTGTCAGGATGGCCAAGTGGTCTAAGGCGCCAGACTCAAGTGTTAGCTTCCTCCTCTGAGGGTTCTGGTCTCTGTATGGAGGCGTGGGTTCAAATCCCACTTCTGACACAGTTGTTCTTTTGGCCGGGCGGTGGTGGCGCACGCTCTTAATCCCAGCACTTGGGAGGCAGAGGCAGGCAGATTTCTGAGTTCGAGGCCTGCCTGGTTTACCGAGCTAGTTCCAGGACAGCCCGGACTACACAGAGAAACCCTGTCTCGAAAAAAAACAAAAAAAAACAAAAAACACAAAAAAACAAAACAAAAAAAACCAACAAAACAAACAAACAAACAAAAAACAAACACAAAACAAAAAAAGAGCAGGTAGTACGGCATTTCCAATTTTGTACTTGTTCAAGATTTTCTTGGTTGCCGGGCGGTGGTGGCGCACGCCTTTAATCCCAGTGCTTGGGAGGCAGAGGCAGGCAGATTTCTGAGTTCGAGGCCAGCCTGGTCTACAGAGTGAGTTCCAGGACAGCCAGGACTACACAGAAAAACCCTGTCTTGAAAAAACAAAAAAAAAAAAAAAAAAAAAAAAGATTTCCTTGGTTGTCTGATGTCATGGGTGGTTCCTTCTAAATTTTAGGATTTGTCATTGTTTCCGAGAAAAACACCATTGTAACTGTAACAGAGATTGTACTGAATGTGTAATTTAAATAATATGGGCAATTTAACATTATTAATTCTTCCAGTCATTGAATATGGAATATCTTTTAATTTGTGGGTCTTTAAATTCTTCCATTGGTGTTTTTAGTGTACATATCTGTCTTCTGGTTAATTGGTTTTAATGCCATTTATTTAGGCTGTTATAAATGAGATTGTTTCCTTAAATTCCTTTAGCAGTAGTTCATTATTACTATACAGAAACACAACCCACTTTTGTATCATGGAGCCTTATTGAGTTTATTGGTTCTGACAGTTTTTGCTTGAGAGTCGTTATGGTTTAGTCAGGAATGTCCCCCACAAGTCCATGTTTTATGTGCTTTGTAGCCAGCTGGTGGCTTTATTTAGGAGGAGGACTGTAGAGACTTGAAAAGCCTTTAGCCTGGTTGACTAAAGTAGGAAACAGCCCAGGCCTGCTCCAATTTAGCTACGTCCTGTCTGTGAGTACCTGCTACCACAAACTCCTGCCTACGAGACTAGAGAGTAAGCTGTTCCTGCTGCCATGCTTTCCCTGCCATGATGGACTGATGGGGAGAGCTTTGGCGTCCCACTTCTAGAAGCTTGACAAGAATTTGACATTGGCCAGGACATGGAAGTACGCTCCGGTAGGAATCTGACTTTGGGCTAGAACAAAGAAGTAAGATTCTGGCAGGAATTTGATTTTGAGCTAGGATAAGGAAATAGGCTCAGATAAGAATATTTATATTTGAGCTAATACTAAACTCAAGGTCAATTCAGCTGAGGAATGTGTGGCTTTCCTTTTATCTTGGACATTCTGATAAGCCCCCAGAAACTTCGATCACCTGACTTTATTGTCTTGTTTGTTCCTTGGCTATTTGTGTTTATTGCCTTGTTTGTTCCTTGACCTAGAACTGACCTTATTCTCTGCATGTACTTTTGTTTTTTACAGTGATGAGAAAATTATCTAATGCAAGAGTCTTCAGAGCTTTCTATAGATAAGGTCATGTCATTTACAGCCCAAATGGGTTTAACTTCATCCTTTCCAGTCTAGGTTGTATGTATTTTTCTAGCTGGACGGCTCTGGGTACTTTCAGCACAAAGTGGTGACAAGTTGTAAACACCAACGTGTTTCTTTTATTCCTGAGAAGAAACTGTCATGTTCCCTCCTCAGAGCGCATTGTTCACTGTGGGCTTGTGACATGTGGTCCAGGTTCTGCCCAGGTGTAGCCTCATACCTAGTTTTGTTTTGTTTTTGGATTTTTTCGAGACAGGGTTTCTCTGTGTAGCCCTGGCTGTCCTGGAACTCACTCTGTAGACCAGGCTGGCCTCGAACTCAGAAATCCGCCTGCCTCTGCCTCCCAAGTGCTGGGATTAAAGGTGTGCCCACCACCGCCTGGAGCCTCATACCTTGTTATGGCAAGAGTTTTTATCAAAAAATGAATGATGGATTTTGTCAAATGTTTGCTCTGCATCTGCTGAGATGGACACACAGTATATACATTTATTGGTTTGTATAGTTACTATATTCTAAGCAAGTTTATAAATTGTGTTTCACATAGAGACATAGGTCTGATTGCACAAAATATATAATATTGTGTACCATATTTTACAGTAGGAAACAGGTACAGTGAAGTCACTGTTTAGGTCACAGTAACTGTTGAGGGCTTTCTGATGATTCTACCTATGTCACACAGCATACATGTACTAACTATAATTTTCCTGTAATTAAAACATTCTTCTTCAAATGAGCACTCCATCTGATACAAGTTATATAATTTTAAAAGTGAAGTTGTTAATGTCCCAAATATTTAAAAATATCACATCCATCTTTTTTATTTATTTTTTACTTGTTCACTTTACATCCCACTCACTGATCAGTCCCTCCACAATCCTTCTCCCACTCCACTCTCCCTCTCCTCCAAGCAGGGGGTCCCCTTGGGGATCCCCCAACTCTGGCACAATCCTCTCCTACTGAGGCCAGACAAGGCAGCCCAGCTAGAAGAACATATCCCGCGTCCAGGCAACAGCTTTTGGGATAGCCTCCCGCTCCAGTTGTTGGAGACCCACATGAAGACTGAGCTGCACACAATATGGAAATGTTCATGAGCAGGAAGGGCTAGGTCTATCCCATGTATGTTCTTTGGTTGGTAGTTCCATCTCTGAGAGCCCCAAAGGTCCAGGTTAGTTGACTCTGTTGGTCTTCCGTGGAGTTCCTATTCCCTTAGTGGCTGCCCAAGTTCCATCTGAGTTGTGTGTGTCTGCATCTGAGTCAGTTGGTGGGTGGAGCCTCTCAGAAGACAGCCATGCAAGACTCCTGTCTGCAAACATAACAGATTATTATTAATAGTGTCAGGGATTGGTGCTTGCATATGGAATGGGTCTCATTTCCCTCTTTCTGACAATTTTGGGCTTCGTTCATCAGCCTGTCTCTAGCTCCCTGATGTGTAAAAGTTATGCTTCTTTGAGATTTTTTTCCCCCATAATATAGCCATTCATTTCTTTAGCCTTCCATCTTAGAACTACTGTTTTTGCCGGGTGGTGGTGGCGCATGCCTTTAATCCCAGAACTTGGGAGGCAGAGGCAGGCGGATTTCTGAGTTTGAGGCCAGCCTGGTCTACAGAGTGAGTTCCAGGACAGCCAGGGCTACACAGAGAAACTCTGTCTCAAAAAAACAAAAAAACAAAAAACCCCAAAAACTACTGTTTTTGTATCTGATATGCTATTGTATTTTCATTTCCATTTAGCTAATGATTTTTATGTTAATTCTCACACATTTATGAACTGTCCAATCTCTCCAGTAATAATTTTATAACCTTTCACAACACAGAAATATAACAACTCAGAGGATTATGGCTGGAAGGTACTTAATAGGGTTTCAACCATTTTGAGTAGTTAAGTTCTTGCTTTGTGATCCCATGTATGATTCATTCTGGAGAATGTTTTGTGTGCACTTGAACAGAACATGTACCTTTGTCACCATTGAGGAAAATTTCATTTATATCTACTATTTCCATTTGGCTTATATATTTTAAGTTCAAGGCTTTCTTGTAATTTTTGTTTCTATGATCTATCAGGGTTTTTTTTTTTTTTTTTTTTTTTTTGGTTTTTCGAGACAGGGTTTCTCTGTGTAGATCTATCAGTTTTAACGTGAGGTACCGAGGTCCCTTAGTATTATTTTATTGTTTTCTACTTGTCTCTTAAGTGCCATTATTGGTTGCTATATCGACTTAGTCACTTCATTGTTGATCGTCTATCTGGTTATAATTATTGCACCCTCCTGATGACCCTTTTTTTTTTTTTTTGGTTTTTTCGAGACAGGGTTTCTCTGTGTTAGTCCGGGCTGTCCTGGAACTCGCTCGGTAGACCAGGCTGGCCTCGAACTCAGAAATCTGCCTGCTTCTGCCTCCCAAGTGCTGGGATTAAAGGCGTGCGCCACCACCGCCCGGCGACCCTTTTATTATAATATTGATATGACCTTTGTTTCCTGTGAGAGTTTTTGACTTAAACATATTTTGTTGGACATAAGTAAGCTTCTCCCAAGCTCCTGGTTACTACTCACAAGAAATACCTTTTTATTTCCCTTCACATCAGCCCACGTGTTCCCCCCAATGCTGCAGTCTCACGTGGGCAGCACGTGATAGAATCCTGGTTGTTTCTTTAACAAATTCTCTTCAGCTCCCATGTGTTATGATTATATTAAAACCAATCATTGTTAGGAAGGACTTATCATTTCATTTGCTATATTCCATCTTCTAGTTCCTCCATTCTGGACTTCAAAGCCTCCTTTTCAGATTGATGGTTTCTCAGTGCTGTTCTTTGCTTTCTTGATCATATGCCTGCTGTCCACAACAAAGGTCCTTTTTTCTTTGGCGCTGCCATGAGGCTTACACAGGCACCATCTTCCAGTCTTTCTTCACATCCTACTTTCAAACTATAATGCTTAACTTTGACCGTGTATTAAAACTCCATTTGAGAGCTGGAGAAACGGCTTAGTGGTTAAAAGTACAGACTGCTCTTACTTATAGGGGGTCTGGGTTCAGGTCCCAGCACCCAAGGCAGGTGGCTCACAACTGTCTACAACTCTAGCTCCTTGGTATCTGTCATATTCTTCTGAATTCCACGGTTACTTGTACTCATAGGCACATAGATACACACATATATACTAATCAAAACTATAAAAATCAAAACTGTCTCTTCTCATTCTCTTAGTCTCTCTTACACACACACACACACACACACACACACACACACACACACACACAAATGCACTGAAAGAACACAATCAAATTCTGTTTGTAGATGTCAGAGAAGTTGTATTGTTAAACTGTCATGTGCTGTTTGCACTTACTGAGAACTGATTTTGAGACTAAGCAATGGGCCCCTTGTCTCAGACTCCAGCATGTCTGCCCTGCTGCAGGCTGGGCTCCTTAACAGGGAGGAAGGAGAACAACAAACAGCTAATGTCTTTACGACACTGTGCCCTTGAGAATAGCTAGACTGTAAACTGTTTCCAACCGAGGTCATTATTGTTTATCCCACCACAATAGATACCTGTGGTGGAGACAGGAGGCCAGAAGCTCCTCTGTGGAGAGAAAGCTCTCTGTTTGGAGCTCCCAACTAGAAGATGCAGCTGGACTGTTTTAGCTGGGAAGCCCAGTTGTTTCTGCTGGATGTTGTAAGAGTCTCTTTTGATGGTTTTCTATCTATCTGCTGCTTGCCATTTGTTCTTGTCCTTGAGAGCCTCACCGCAGGGGAGATGCTCTGTTCTGTCCTGAACTGTCAATCAGGAATTCTAGCTGGCTGGCTTATTATTATTTTTTTTTTTAACCTTTGCTTGCTACACACTTAAAAAAAAAAAAAACATACTTATTTGGATTCAAAGTACAACTAATATAGATCATTTTCTGGACAGAACACTAGCTGGGCCTGGTGTCTCAAGTCTGTACTCCCAGCTCTTGGGTTGAGGCTAGAGAATTAAAGGCCTATCTGGTCTAAGACAGTGAATTTAAGGTTAACTTGAGTAACTTGAGAAGCAACATAGCATGTGCAAAGTTTGGCCCTGCCATAAGAGAAAAGAAACCAACCAACATGACAATATATTTCCCTATCCCTTTGCAAGTATTTATACCATAATTTATATCTTTTGCATATTTTATCCATCAATAAGTTATAATAGCTACTGTTTTGGTTGTCTATTTCTTGCTCCTTTGAGTAGATCTCACTTGTAGTCCAGGCTAGCCATTGCCATCTATATGACTTAACTTTTAACATTTTTTTCTTTTTCTTTTTTTTTGAGACAGTCTCTTTAGTGGCTTCCTGAACCATCTACCCAGCAGCCTCGAACGAACTCTGCTCATTGATTGGCAACCCACCATATACTTTAAATATTTAAATTTTTATTCTTAAATTTTTAATTTTGATTCTTTTGAGACAAAAATCTCACTACATATTGTCTCAGGAATGGTTCTTAACTTGTCACCCAAATGATCCTCCTTGCCTCAGCTTCTGAGTAACTGGGACTACAGTCATGAACAAATACTACTTTCAAGTTTTAAACTAGAGTTAAAAATAATTCATTACCATAATAAGAAGGCTTGGTGTCATGAATCTTATTTTTAGAGATGGAAATCAAAGCTGGTTCCTTATACATGACCAGGCAAGCACTCTACCACGGATTGTGTCTCCAACATCTGCATGTACATATTCTTATTTTGCAGGATGTTTCATACTTTTCATGTTATTTTTTGACCTTTTTTTCAACTGAAGAACTTCCTTTAGTGGTTCATGGAAGGCAGATGTATGGTGAGGAACTTCTGGCTCTTCGTTTCTAGGAAAGTCTACAGTCTACCTCTTCTTTAACTTCTCAAAGACACTTGCCAGTACAGCATTCCTAGCTGGCAGCTATCTCTATCAATCCAACTACTATGTATCTATCCATCCATCCTTCCATCTATCTAGCCATCCATCCATCATCTATCAATCATCTATCTACCTACCTATCCATCTATCTATCTATCTATCTATCCTACTACTACCTACCTACCTACCTCTATCTATCTATCTTCTATCATCTATCTATCTATCTATCTATCTATCTCATCTTTTCCTTTTCCTTTCTACCTAGCTGTCTGTCTGTCTGCCCATCCATCTGTCCATCTGTCTGTCTATCTCAGTATTTTGAATACATCATCCACTGTGCCCAGCCTGCATCTCTGTTGAGCCATCCACTGGTCATCGTGGATTCCACTGTACATAACAAGTCTTTTTAGTTGCTTAAAAAAAAATCATCTCTTTGGCTTCTGAGAGTTTGATTATAAGATATTGTGTTGAGGATGTGTCTGCATTTGACTCAGGGTCCTCTGGGCTTTATTGATCGGGTGTTTGCTTTCTTCTGCAGACTCGGGGAATTTTTTTGTCATGTGTCACTGGCTCTCTTCCCTCTTTGGGTTTTTGATTCTCTTTTGAGTAATTTCACACAACCAGCCTTTAATCTCAATGATCCTTTGTGTCACTTGATCAAGTGTGCTACTGAAGCGATGGATAGATTTTTTTTTTTTTACATGTGTTATTCAGCTACAGAAAAAAATACATGGTTTCTATCATATTTCTTTTTGTTCATGTACTGCTTTTCTGATATTTTTTAGTTTTCTGTTTTCTCTTGAATCTCACTGAGCTCAGAGATGTTCGGTTTGAATTCCTTTTAGCAGCACGTTTATTGGGTTCATGGCTTGTCACTGGCAACTACCTTGATTCTTCTGATGAAGTCACGTCTCCCTGGTTATTCGTGGTCCTTGTCACCTTGTGTTAGGAAGTACCCTCACAATACTAACAGAGGGGCTTGGGGAGGGCAAATCTCTTGCCAGTCAGACTGCCCAGAAATTCTAAGGTTGTCCACAAAACTCTGCTGGCGATTATGGTTTTAGAATCTTCAGGAGGGCTGGCCCAAGTGAGCAGGTCTGCTTAGATGGATCTGGCATGACATCATGGGGGCAGGCATAACAGCCTGGTCCAGAAGTCCACTGACATGGTCCTGGAGACTGAGACTTCATGAGGATGCCTAGGACTTACACCCATAGGGACCGCTTGGAGTCTATTAAGACAAATTCAGCACTGTGAAAGGACCGTTGTTTAGAGTTTTAGTTAGGGTTATGATTGCTGTGATGAACACCACAACCAAAAGCAACCTGAGGAGGGAGGGTTTATTTCACTCACAGTTGCATGTGAGAGTTCATCATCAAAAGCTGGCAAGGTAAGAACTCAAGCAGGGCAGGAACCTGGAGGCAGGAGCTGATGCAGAAACCATGGAGGGATGCTGCTTACTGGCTTGCTCCCCATGGCTTGCTCAGCTTGTTTCCATATAGAATCCAGAACCACTAGCCCAGACTTGGCCCCTCCTATAATGAGCTAGGCCCTCCCATGTTAATCATTACTTCAGAAGATTCCCTACAGGCTTATACAGCTTGATCTTAGGGAGGACTTTTCTCAGTTGAGGCTCCTCCTCTTTGATGACTCTAGCATTTGTCAAGTTGACATACAACTAGTCAGCACATTTAACTTCACAGGATAAAACTGGTCCTAATTCCATGGGAACGGGGCTCTCTGAATCATGAGAGAAAGGTCTGAGCCCCAGGGATATGGAGTGTATCCTGAAGTCTGGATGTGTGTGAGTTGGTTCAATATTAGGTCTACTGGGGCCCGTATGTGGTCTAGGTTGCTGGATCCTAAGTCTGCAGGCTCCAGTTTGCATTAGAGCAGCTTGACATTTGGAAAGGATAACAAAATGTCCCAGACTGAGTATTTGATAAAGAACAGATATTTATTTTCTCATATTTCTGGTGATTGATAAGTCCAAGATAAGCACAGGACCAGCAGTCTGGTAATGTTTAGTGTTGTCCTTTGCTTCCAAGGTAGCCTGTTACAATTGCATTTCCAGAAAAAGGGAGAGGTATTCATCACATGGAAAGATGCAGAGGGGCAAGCAAGATTAGCACTGCATGAGACCTCTAGGAGCCTTGTTATTGCATAGAGAGCTCGAGACCGACCCACTTCCTAAATGCCTCTTTGTATGCACACATGTGTGGGTATACATGCGTATGTGTATGCATGCCTGTGAGCTTAGAGGACAGCCTTAAATGTCATTTCTCTGAAGTGGAAACTTAAGGGCTCTTTGGAAAGTCAGCTGGGTGGTGTTTTGCTGGGGCAATCATCTGAAGTGACGTTTAGCTGAAGCAGACACAAGTGAAAGGATGTTCTGTTAAAGCAAGGATGTGAAAGGACACATGATGAAGGATTCTTTGCTAACAACACACATGTATCAGTCTGCTTTACATTGAGTAGTTGAGCTCCATTTGCCAGGACTCCGTAGAGAGAAACCACATCAAAAAACTTCCCACATCAAAAAACTTCTGGTGGTGTGCTGCAGTTTCTTGCTGCTTCAGCAGACTCAGGCTGATTGGCAGAGTGATGTCAGCTGAGACAGATGCACGTGCTGAGGTAAGTTACGTGCTAAGGCAAGACCCGTGGAGGACACGTGATGTTTGGAGAGAGTATGAAAAGGATTCTAGGACAGTGACAGAGGCTGAGCTTGGCTTGCTTATAGAGCTAGCTGTGCAATGCTTGTGGGTCCTATGTCTTCACTGATCTTTGCTTCCCTTATTGTACAGCTGAGAATTTCCCCTGGTGACCCTCCTCATCCCTCCTGCTGACTTGTGCCATGCCGTGCCTAGGTTGAGGCTAGGTAGTGCTGCAGCTGCTGATTCCATGTTTGCTATCTTGACTCTACCAACCTGGTCTGCTGGTGTATCCATGAAGTGTTGGTGAGTGGATGGAGCTGCAGCTGCTTCCAGACAACACAGATAGGAGTTGCTCCAAAGAACCCTTCTAAACATGTCCACTCCCCCTCCCCCACACATACACTCCCTGTAGCCTTTCTTTCCCACTACCTCTGGTACATGGTGGGCTAAATGGGAGATTAAATTGCTTAAGAACCATCTTTAAAAATAGGTTTGAAAAAATAATAAGTTACATTTCTCAGGTACTATCTACCTTTTGCTTGAGAGAGTCTCTCAATGGCTTGGAAAACACTAGGCATCTTAGGTGAGCAGGGTAGATAGTCCCTAGGCCTGTGTCTGCCTCCCCAGTGCTGGATTACAAGTGCACGCCGCCACACTTGGGTTTCATATGGGTTTCTGGGGCTCAGGTTTGGGTCCATGTGCTTGTAAAAGAAGTACTTTATCACTAAGTTATCTCCACATTTCAGACTCTACATCTTAAAACTTTTACATTAGCCAATTTCAACACATGAAGTTTTGTAAGGACACATTTCAATCATAGCCCACACGGAACATAAATGGTCCTTCCCATCCTTTCCAATGTAATCTCGTCTTCTGTACTGCATTCACAGACTCACACCCAGGCTTATTTTGACCTTGGGAAAGCAGTTTGGAGTGCGGATAGTTGTTTGAACTGATGTTTCTCTGAGGCGATGAGCTGTAAACTTATGGCACCAACTTGCTGATGTCAATCTCCAACAAGTTACATATTCTAATCTAGCAACATAATTCTTATTTCCTTTGTCAAATATTTGACTTAATTTACCAGTAGGTGGCACTCCAAAGTTAAGTTGAACATATTATGAGTACCCACCTTCAACCCCCTTCCCCCAGGTTATAGGTCAGCAAGAAATGGCTCAGTGGTTTAGAGTACTTGCTGTTTTTCCAGAAGAAAGACCCAGTTTGATCCTCAGTATCTACAGTTCATGGCCATCTGTAACTCTAGTTACAGGGGACCCAAAACCTTCTTCTTGCCTCACGTATAACATATACATACATATACATAGCCTTACTTCATTCTTGATCTTGATACTGTCAACCATTTTCATGTCTATATTAAGTTGACTCAGAACGCTTAGGTGGTTTAAGTGACGCTCATTGGCTAGCAGGTCTTTGAGACAGTCAACTTCAATGTTCATTATTCTCCATCATGCTGATCATTTAAACATCGCAAATAGATTTACTGTGTTGTATTTTAATTACAGTCTTTACACGATATTTACAGCACACAATATGTTTTCGTTTGAATGGTATGTTTACTGCAAAATTCAGGATGAAATTCAATTTCCCCACAGCGTTGACAGAGGAGAATTATAGAGGTGATTAAGTCTGAAGGATCTGCCCTTATGAATAGGATTAACACGGGAGAGCTCTGACACTTTAGTTGGATGAAGCAACACCTGAGATTAGAAAAGCACACCCATGGATGTGTCTGTAATGGTATCTCCAGAGACAACTGGAACATGAATCTCTGATGTAAGGAATGGATTAATCCCTTAATGGATGCATGGTATGATGGCATTACCGAAAGGCAGTCCAGGCAGGGAAGTGTAGCTAGTTAGGAGTATGTCATTAGTGGCATGCAATGGGGGGTGGGGGTGGAGGTAGGAGGGAGGGTACACCTGGACCTAGCCCAAATTAATAAAATTGCAGATGAAAAGGGAGAAGTTCAGCCAAGCATAGTGACACCCCTTTTAATCCCAGCATGGGGGGCTGGTGTGAGGGATGGAAGAGTAGCAGGAGATATCTGAGTTCAAGACTAGCCTGGACTACAGAGGAAATTCCAGGACAACCAGAACTACACAAAGAAACCCTGTCTTAAACCCTGCTCTCACCGAGGGTGGGAGTCGGGGATGAGTTGTTCCATTAGATTTCAAAGAAATCTAAAGTATCACTAGAAAATGCTTGAATTTTTATATTGCAAAAGATTGGATCTAGAAGAAATAGATAGTTTGTAGATCAATAAAGCAAGGAAGAAACAGAGTGGATACAAATAGGAAAAGAAGAAGTCAAAGTGTCCCTATTTTCGGATGACATAAGCCAGTATTTAAAAGATTTAAAGGCCTAGAGAGGGCTCATCAGTTAAGAGCAATTGCTGCTCTTCCAGTAGACCCAGGTTTGATTCCTACCTCCACAAAGTGGCTTACAATTGTCTGTAACTCCAGTCCTAGGAGATCAGCACCCATTTCTGGCCTCCATGGGCCTATGCATGCACATGCATACATGTAGGCTAAATGCCTATAGACACAACAAAATAAAAAGAAATACACAGAAGACCCCAGTCTGCACTAGAAAATTTCTTAGATCTGATAAACACTTGCAGCAAAGAAGCAAGACTCAGAGCAGCATTTGATAACCACCATATCCTTCTACACAACAGTGTGTGTGGAACAACAATGAAGTTGCTGAGGAAGAAACTAGAATATCCAGGAATAAACCAAAGAGGTGAAAGACCTACACAATGAAAACCTTAAGTCTCTGAAGAAGGAAATTAAGACACTAAAAGATGGAAAGCTATCTCATGCTCATGCACTGGCAGAATTAATAGTTAAAATGGCTATCCTGGGCTTGGTGAGATGCTCAGTAGACAAAGGCACTTGTCACAGAAGCTTGGCAACCTTGGTTTGATCTCGAAACCCTGGTAAAGGAGGAAGGAGAAAAATGAGTCCACGAAGTTCTCATCTGCCCTCTAATACGGCACAGTGCATCCCCAACGAACAAGTCATCGTCAATAAAAATACAACTTTAAAAAGCAAATGGTCACTTTTGATCTATAGATTCAATGTAACCTTTCATCAAAATTCTAATGACATTATTTACAGAACTAGAAAAATAAAATCCTAAAGATGACACTGGAGCAGAAAGACCCCAACTAAACAAAGTAATTCTAAGCAGGAAGGTCAATGCTGGAGGCATCACCATGTCTGACTTTTAACTTCCACAGAGCCACAGTGATAAAGATTACATGGCACTGGCCCAGAAAGAGACAAGAAGTGCAATGGAATAGAAAGGATCCCAAATAAATACACATTGCTACAGTTACATAACTTTCTCTCTCTCTCTCTCTCTCTCTCTCCCCTCTCTTTTTTTGTTTTTTTGGTTTTTTGAGACAGGGTTTCTCTCTATAGCCCTGGCTGTTCTGGAACTCACTCTGTAGACCAGGCTGGCCACATAATTTCTTGAGAAACGTACCTAAAAGAATCATAGGACCAAGACATTTCAACAAATGGTATGGAGGAAACTGGGCATTCACATGTAGAAGAATGAAAATGGATTCACCTCTCCCAAACTGTACAACACACACACACACACACACACACACATCTGTCTCTGCCTCCTGAGAGCTGGATTAAAGGCTCATACCACCGTACCCAGCAAGAGCTCACACTTGAAACACAAAGACAAAGCAGAGAACAAACTGGAAGATTTTACTCTCGGAGCCCACCCCTAGTGATATACTTCCTCTAGCAAGGCCACACCTTCTAAGCCTTTCCAAACAGCTCCAGTAGATAAGCAAAACACATTTTAATATTTAAAAAGTATACTATCAACCAACTAATCTAGCTACAATATAGGCTCTTAAAATCGCATTTTGAGTCCTGTGATTTGTATCTCTTCAAAGACTAAATAGAAGATTGGGACAGAACTGGGCAGGAGCAAGAGAGTTACAACTCCCTGTCTCCCACCCAGATTCCTCACTTCAAACATTCTCAGTTATATAGTTTTGTTTGGGGGTAGGGGGAACATGAAAACAAGCAAACAAATCAGATATTTTATGTATATTTTTTCTTGAAAATTCATACAGGTAATACAATGAAACACGAGCATATCAACCCCCCTCACTTCTCCCTCCAACTCCATGTGACCAATACACCCCCCCTCCAAAGTTCACATCTTGATAAGCCTTAAGTCCAGTTTGTGCTGTACATCTGAACATGATGTCGAGCTGGCCATGGCAGAGTGGGAATCATCGGCTTTTGAATTTTTTTTTTTTTTGGCTTTTTGAGACAGAGTTTCTCTGTGTACCCTAGCTGTCCTGGAACTCACTCTGTAGACCAGCTGGCCTCGAACTCAGAAATCCACCTGCCTCTGCCTCCCAAGTGCTGGGATTAAAGGCGTGCACCACCAGCCCGGCGGCTTTTGAAATTTTATATTTCTAATTTTAAATTTCCACAAACCACTTCATTCATGTTACAGATCTTTCCAGTGTTTGGATCCCAACTACTTAAGTGGTGTGATACTGTTGGTTATTGTGTATATATGGTGCAAGCTAAGTTATTTTTCTTAGTATCTCTTAGCAAAAAATGATATACATATTTTATACTATTATGTGAATTGCATGTACAAACTGTGTAAAAGAGTTTCACTCACAGTAGCTACAAAATGCTACTCTCTCTCCCCCTCAAATATTAAATTTTTAACATCAGGTTAAGCAAATTGACTCTGTTAGTAAAACTTAAGGAGTTTGTTGGTATTTTGCCTTCCTACACACACTTAATAGAAATTATTCTAAGTTGAGAAAGGTCTTTCTGCAAACATAAATCCAAGAAGTTATAATAAATATTGTTTATACTTCCAAGAATATTTCGCCCATTTTGACTTACATATGACCTTTTGAAATTGGCTTGGATCTAAACAATGGGCAGAACGCCCGATAACCAGATGGGTGTGCAAACTCAGGTGCCAGCAGCCCAGGACCACGGAGGTGTAGAATGTGGCCTTGCTACTGGTTATCTGTTCCTCTAGTAATTAAGTCTATTAAAAAACAGAAAACAAATTCTGAAATCTATGTTTACTCCATCTTCAACATGGATTTATAAACATTCTGTGTTCAAATAGACGGGGTATCTTTTCAAATCAATCACTAGGCACTGGGCAGAGAGCATCTCTTTCTACAGTACAGCTGAGGGGCCGTGCCTGTAGCTCAGCGACAAAATGCACAAGGCCATGAGTTTTATCCCCAGCACTGAAAAAAGAAAAGTTACCGATGAAAAGCCACTCTAAGATGTTGGATTACAGTGATGGTTCTGTCTCCTGGTTTCTTCTCTCAGATCAAATTCAGACTTAGAATAGGCAGGGATTTCCAAATAACGTCCTTGTGCTAGGCTCCAAGCACGCAGGCTGGTTCTTGCTTCCTGGAATGCTCACAGTGTCCTGACATTCTTTTTTCCTTTGGGTTTCTAGTTAGCCATCATGCCACAGAAGACTCTGCCTCATTGTCTTTAGTATTAAACGTGCACACTTTCATTTCTACTTGACTCCATATACCCTTCCCTGCCTTATCATTTACTGGTGACTAGGCACATCTAATGTACCAGAACTCACTTACATATTTTTTTAACCATTGCTGCCTTAGTGTCTCAGAGTTAAAGTCCACAAGCAAGGTCTCTTCTGCTGAGCTCCTCAGTTTCCCCAGTATGTTACAGAATGAGAGCATATGAAATTTCATTCAGTGATTCAGTTTCTCAAGGTCAACAGTAAGTTGTAAAACATACCAGAGCAATTTAGGTGTGTTGAAAACTGTCTTAGTCACTGTTCTATTGCTGTGAAGAGACACCGTGACCAAGGTGATTCTTATGAAAGAAAGCATTTAATTGGGGGCATGCTTACCATTGCCGAGACTTAGTCTACTATCATCATGGAGAGAACATGGCGGCATGCATGGTGCAGGAGCAGTTACAGCGTTATACATGGGAGGGGAAGGGAGGGGGGAGAGGGTGGGCCTAAGAGCCCACCTCCAGTGACACATTTCCTTCAACAAGGCCACACCTCCTCACACCTGTAATCCTTTCAAGCAGCTCTGCTTCCTGATGACTAAGCATTCAGATATATGAGCCTATGAGGGCCATTTCTATTTAAACCACCAACACCAAAAAAAAAAAAAAAAAGTTCTTTCTTTATTTATTTATTTTGGTTTTTTCGAGACAGGGTTTCTCTGTGTAACCCTGGCTGTCCTGGAACTCACTCTGTAGACCAGGCTGGCCTCGAACTCAGAAATCTGCCTGCCTCTGCCTCCCAAGTGCTAGGATTATAAGGCGTGCTCCACCACTGCCCGTCAAGTTCTATATTTATAATATGTAGATATTTGCAATATTATTTATTCATGTTACCCATTAGTTAGATAGTAGACTAAAATTTTAAACCAGAAGTTGTCTAAAAGCTAAGTTCATTTAGCTTTCCTCCACCCCTACCCCCCTAAGTTTTAAAAGTTTATCTGTGTTACAAACTGTAAACCATTAACAACACCGACTATTCGGGATCCACTGTGAGAAATGCTTCTCTAGGTTCTGTACTTGCCTCTTCTCCTGTACCTCATAAGAGTGTTTGCTGACCGACTAACTGAGTTTGGCTTTCTTAAATGTTACGGGTTTTGTGTTTTGTTTTGTTTTTTTGAGGGAAGAGCTATTAATCTGCTAAAACAGATTAAACTTAAAGGTTTCTGATGAAATCCCTCTTTCCACATTATAAAAATATGTTAACTACCCAAGCCTGGTTAAGCACATTGCAGTTTAACTGCTGAACTTATTAGTTCTAAAGTCACATGCTTGTATGACATATAAATTGTCTTAGTTACCTAGTGAGTATTAACAAGGCTAATAAAGCAATTCTTTGATACAGCAATAGTTCCTTCATTAAAACAGAATTCTCTATTAATGAGGCCAAAAGAATGTTCTATCGAAACCATGACAAAGTCAAGCTAATGCCAGACTTATAGAAAATAAACCCTTAGATAGAACTGAAATGACTTTTTCTCCTCGGGAATTCTGAATTTATATTTGTTGTTTATCAACAATTAGGATATAACAGATGGTGACCTCTGAATTTTTAACACAGCAGTATAACTTTAAGAAGACATGCTAGTAATTTTTTAATTATAAACATTATAATCCCAGTAAGAGCTCTTGTAAGAGACAAAATGAGCAGCTCTGGAAGTTTGAGGTAACAAACCTCTGGGATTGTAACCTTACTTTCTTAGACAGTGGATCCACTCCACGGATGACCCACTCCACGGATGACCCACTCCACGGATGACCCACTCCACGGATGAACCCCCACGTCACTCACGGATGACCACTCCACGGATGATCCACATCCACAGGATGACCCACTCCATGGATGACCCACTCCACAGATGATCCACTCCATGGATGCACACACTGTGCAGTAGCGAGGGCTCTGTGCTTCTGTCGGCCGGCCGCAGAATCAGATCAATCTGATGAGTTTTTACTGCCGTGATGACTTTAAGAAGCTCCTGAACAGGACAGTGCCTTTCATGAAGAGTGTGTCTAGGGACACACGCAATCTGGCAGCGGACAGTCTAGGGAAGCCTGGAAATCAGTATGAGCTGCTCCGTCTCCTCTCCCCACCTACAGGTGCAAACTAAAGCTCATATGAAGCTTTAGTTCCCCAAAGCTCATGGTTTGGTTATGATCCCATCCCACCAGGAGAAATGGACACACTGCTCACTGCGCTTCCCTCACGCACTGATGCCCAACTCAGTGACTCTCCCTGCACTGCTCTTATGGACTCTCTTTCCTGTGTTCTTCTTGTGAGAGTCGGGTGGATTCTATCTCTGACTCATCCCGATAAATCTTTCTCTGATTCATCACTTTCTCTGCCTCTCAGTTAGACGTCACTTTCAAACATGGCTGCTTCTTTCTACAAACTAATTTTACCTTAAAGATGTGTACTAAGGACATGTCTGTATTCCAGCAAGAGGGATCATAGGTGTGTGTGGTGTCTGCATTTCAGTCAGATCACACAGCCCTCGGTCTTTGGATATGATCTCTTGCCAGAGCAGATGTTTTGCTGGATTAAAACTCCTCTATCCGATGTTTTTTCCCAATTCATCTTCATTTATTATTTAACTTTAAGTTGAAGAACATCATTATTGCCTGCCAAAGTGTTTCATGACTGTAACCAAGCACTTAGGAAACTGAGGCAGAAGCCGTAGTTTGAGGCCGGTCAGGGACAGAGGCTCAAGGCAGCCTGAATGAGTCCAGATCTAGTCTCAAACAAAAATAATGACAATGACCACCTCTTTAAAAATGTATATTTGTGTGTGTGTGTGTGTGTGCCCGTTTGAGTTTACGCTCACCAACTGGCATGTAGGAACCTGGAGAGGCCAGAAGGAGGCACTAGATCCCTTGAAACTGGTGTTATAGAAACTTCTGAGCTGCCATGTGGGTGCTGGGAACAGAACTCAGGTCCTCTACAAAAGCAGTAAGCACACCGAACCACCGAGGCATCTTTCCAACTCCCAATTCTTTATTATTTTAATAAGAGTGTACTGTTTTTTCTGTGTGTGTGATTTCAACATTTAAGTATGCTAAATATTGCTAAAGTGCAATTTCCAGTGCCTTTTAAGGTGTAGTTCCTAATAGCCTCACTGTAAATTATATATATATATATATATATATATATATAACACACACACACACATATATATATACACATACACAACACACACACACATATATATACGTATATATATATATATATATATACACATATATATACATATATATATACAACACACACACACACACACACACACACACACACCCCTACACCCATATATCCACAAAGCCTGTTTCCTTACCGGAAGCCCATGTCCCATCCCCAGCACACCTGCTCAGGTATACGCCCTCAGTAGCTATCATCTCTTTATGTCTGACTGCTGGCTAGTTTTTTTTTTTTTTTTTTTTTTTTGGTTTTTCGAGACAGGTTTCTCTGTATAGCCCTGGCTGTCCTGGAACTCACTCTGTAGACCAGGCTGGCCTCGAACTCAGAAATCCGCCTGCCTCTGCCTCCCAAGTGCTGGGATTAAAGGCGTGCGCCACCACCGCCTGGCTTGCTGGCTAGTTTTGATGTCAACTTGATATAAGCTAAAAGGAAAAACCTCAACAGAGGAAATATCTACATCACACTAGACCGTAGGCAAGTCTGAGGGCATTTTCTTGGTTGATGATTGATGTGGGGAGTTCCAGCCCACTGTGGATGGTGCCACCCCTGACCAGGTGGTCCTGGATTATATAAGAAAGCAGGTTAAGTATGTCATGAGAGGCAGACCAGTAAACAGCATTTTGTGTCTGTTTCAGTTCCTGCCTCCCTGACTTCCCTTTATGATGGACTACAATTGTAAGCTGAAACAAACCCTTTCTTCTCCTACAAGTAGCTTTTCGTTACGGTATTTACCATGGCAATAGAAACCCAACTAGGACAGTTTGGTTGTCTACTTTTGCCCCATAAAATAAATCACAGCATAACACTGTATATATTTCATTAACTCTGTTTACCTGTTAGAGTGTAATCACATCACGGTCAAGGATTTGCATATAACCAGTGTTATATGGCATTAAACAAGAATAAAGCCTGTAATACAGAATCTGTTGAATGGATGATACTAAAAACAACCACCAAACAATTTCTATGGAGATATATACACTATGCTATTTTTTGTAAAGCCAAAATTAACCCTGTTAATTCTTTAAAGGGTATTGAATCAGTCACCTGACACCAAAGCATCATACACATCAGCATGTACTTGACTCTTGTAGATCGTTACTCAAATGGTACCTTCTCAGAGCTGTCATTAAGCACTGTAAAATCTACCAAAGCAACTTTCCTCCTAGACACTCTCCAGCTCATCTCTTGTTTCTTTTTGCTGAAACGTTAAGTATTTGTTTACTGTTTATAGTCTTCACAAAACAGGGCTCCTATCTGCCTTCCTCCGTGCTTGTGTAAGTGCCAGGCACATGGTAAAAATGTGTCAGCATGAGTGCCCTGGGGATTTGTATGCACTCATGTTGTCCATCACATAAAAGAATGGTCCAATTGTCTACATCCAGACCTGAAGTTGGAATGCAATCACTTGCTTTATTCATTCACCAACAAAACAAACAAAACAGTTTTTCATGCTTCATTTCATGGTAATATAAGGTTGGTTTGACTTCGTATGTTAGATATTATTGTATCGAATCAAATTAATATTAACTTAAAAGATTAATCTTAAATGCGTCTTACATTGTATTTATTGCGTCAGCACCTGCATGTCAGAGGAGGACTTGCAGGTGTCGACTCTCTCTGCCCACTGAACATGGTTCAGTGGGTCATGCTCAGGTTGCCAGGCTTGCTGACAAGTACGTTTAACCGCTGAGCCATCTCCTAGTCCTTACTTTATACTCTGACACACAAATTTTAGACCAGCTGGCTCAGCTGGTAAAGGCACTTGCTGCCACTGCCAAACCTAAAGACTTAAGTTGATCCCCACAACCCACATGATGAGAGGAAACCAATCTCTCAACACACTTCATGGAACACACCCCTCTGTATACACTCCACGAATAATGGAACATAACGAAATACAAGTTTTATATTTAGTCACCGATCTTTCCTGAGTGAAAATGTATTAATTTTATTTAGCCAATGTAAACTGATGTAACTTCTGTTAAATTCTTTAGCCAATGCTAAAACTACAAAAATGGATACTTTCAAATTTCAGAACGTTATGTATGTGAACTAAAAACCTGAGTTTTGAAAGCATATTCCAAATGAAATATGTAACTCCAGTATACATGCATTTAAGTACTTCTCTATTATGCTAAAAATGTTTAGACTTGTTGAGAATTTATATAAAAGTTTCCTTTTACTTTCCCTAATACCAGGATATTATTGTAACAAATATCAATCAAATTGAATATTCACTTTGTTCAATGATGGCTCTTTTACTAATATTTTATATAGATCCAAGGATTTTCAGCAAATTAAGTTCTTAGAAAAGACACAATAAAGACCCAGTCTTCGCTTTAAAGCTTCCTTCTGCAGCTCATCTAGAAGCTCCTGAGATCCCTTCCTTCTGCCTACTGAGCGCAAGGGGCATTCCAGCCACTTGGAAGCTGTGTGGGAGAAATCTGGCTTTCAGATGCCAATTCTCGTTTGTGGTATCAAGGAGAGAAAATAGGGCCAATGTTTGCCCTTAACTAGGGGAGGATGCCGTATTTACCATCTGTATACACTGATGCGTTCTGAGCATCTCTGAGGATGCTCCTTTGATGGAGGCGGCATGGCTGTGATGATATAGCCTTATCCTATGCCCATAATACGACACTTTGCCCAGAAGGAACTTAGGGAGGGCTTATTGGGCTTACACTTCAGATCTCTCAGTCTACCACTGAAGGAAGTCAGGGCAGAAAGTTGAAGCAAAAACTATGACAGCTGCTGCTTGCTGCTCATGCTTAGTGTTCTTATGCAGCCTGGGACCACCTGCATAGGGATGGTGCTGTCCACAGTGGGCTGTACCATCCTGGAAAGTTAATAAGATAATCCTCTACAGATATACCTATAGGCCAGTTGGGTTTAAGCAATATCTCAGCCAAGGCTTTCCTCTCAGATGACACTGAGATGTCAGGTTGCCAAAGTTAGGTAGGACAACTACCCTCCTAACCATGGGCCTCTGGATTAAATGTACCTCTTGCATCCTCTTGTTGCAGCCAGCCTTCATGCTAACAACATGATTTAGTTTAGACACCATGGTAATCTCCCATCGTTGTCATAGTAACTGATAGATGTATGGACCACTTTTTGTCCTGGCCTTTTTGAAGTTACTTCTTTCTTACTCAGCTCCAGTTCAACAAGTCCTGCGCCAAGCAAATATCAGCCGAGAAATGTGTCTGTGTCTTACCTTCATTTAGGAATCCTAATCTTTACAAGTCTATTCAAACACGACCCTCTCACCTCAAGTGCACACTGGGGAGAGTCTGGCTACCAAGCAGCATTGCTTCTTTTGGGCCTGGCACTTTTAACTAAAGGTGGGTAGACGTGCATGCTGTTGTAAGGTGGCGCTAGGCTGGTTTGACTAAAGTTATTTAAATCATGTTATAATATGTTTGGTGTACTTTATTCTCAGCGTAAGGGCACCATCACAACTCTAGGAAAACAGGGAAACTTCCAGCCAGTATCACAGTATCAATTTATATAGAAAAAGATTCGGCTGTTAACTACACTATGGTGATAATGCTGACATACTATCTTTTTCGAGGTATCAGAAAAACTCACTCCTACGAGGATTAGAGAAATACCTCATCTAATCCTATTCGAAGTGTCTTTTATGATATAATGCACACCACATACTAAAATCAATGGTAGAAAATTCTCAATCTCGATGCACAGGAATTCAGAATTAAACCTTTCTAGTACCTTCAGCAAATAAAGATAGCTTATGACTTTATGAATTAACTGAATTTTCTATAAAAGTTAACACAGTAAGGAACACACATATTAAATATATTAAACAGCTTTGTAATAAGACGTATCCAGTAGCTTACAAACCAATGTCCCGAGGGTCTGAGGGATTCAGTTTAAAGTCCTCTCTTCCTGTTCTCTATCTTTACCTTTCTGTTTCTACAAGGAACCAGAGTCACAAGCTTTTCAACTTAGAGTGTAATATGTATGCTATTTGTGCATTGTAAAACAGAGCCAGCCTCTTCCCGCTAAAGTGCACATGAGATGAGAAAGTACCTTTGGTGAGTTTTTCCTTTTAGCAGAATGGAGATTTCACCATGGGGCTGCACATCAGGTCCTCACGTTTGGTAGTTCTGTGTTTTATAATTTCTTATGTTTATCAAACACCAGGAGCAGTTGCCAGGTTTGTGCCTGATGAACCACTTCTCTAGGGCCGTGTGGATAGGGTTTGAGTGTCCCCCTCGAGGGTTCATGTGCTGGGAAATTCATTCTCCTTATGGTGATGTTGGTGGGCAGCAGAACCTTTAGGAAGTGGAGCATCCTGGGGGGCTGTTAGGTCATGGGGAATGCTGGCTCCTATACTGCTTTATCTACACAACCATGGTGCTCTCTGCTGTAAAGCCCACCCTAGAGCCAGGCAATGGTCATGGACATTCAGAACTGTGGCTGAATAAACTTCATTTCTTTAGTATTACCCAGATTCAAGGATTTTTGTCATAGCAACAGAAAAGAGACCAGCACCATGGGTGCTTACAAAGAACCATTTCCCTGTTGTAGGCCACTTCATTTAAAAGAAAGATTTGGGGATGTTTCTTAAGGATCATCTTTGCTGGTCAAGTGTGTGGTAGATTCAGCAAAATGTGTAACACAGAAGTTAATAGAAACTAATCTTTTACCAATATAGTGTCTGTAAAACTCTATTTTTTTGTGGTTAAATTCTACTCTTTGAAATATAGTAGTTAATTCATTTGTAGGCAGTGCTTTTAAAACACCTTAATGGTGGCTACAAGCTTACTTTATATGACATGAGCTACCATGTTGAAAATATAAAGTTACTTGAATATTGCTGCAAATACTTTTTAGCTGTAGTGATATTTTACACGTGTGTGTGTGTGTGTGTGTGTGTGTGTGTGGTTGGGGGACTGGCTCAATAAGAGTGCTTGCTCTTCAAGTGTGAGGAACAGAATTCCTACTCCCTACTGTCTACCTACATAAAGAGCCATATGTAGCCACACGTGAATGCCTGTGACCCCAATGCTGGGGGCTAAGGGTAGGGCAGAAAAAAAGATGTCTGGGGTTTGCTGACCAGTGAGTTCAAAGATGGCGAGCTCCAGGTTCAATAAGAGACCGTAGCTCAAGAGAGTAAGGCAGAGGTGGCAGAGCAGGACATCCGCCATCCTTCTCTGGCCTTGCCACATACACAACAGGCACAGAAGTCCACAGATGAATGTGGACAAACGCCGTTCATCACACAAGTACACCTTCCCCCTGACAGTGCTAGGTCTTTTAAAACCCCGTTAGTAACTGCAGATGAGATAACCATCTCATAATCTGAAAAGCTGGCTTAACACATACATTAAGGTATTACAGCAGCAAAATGACATGATCACTAGCTGACACAATAAGATCCCATCATTCACGAATATACTTCGTTTTCTGAGATGATTTATGTACCAACGAAAGTCAAGAATGTGAGCATTTGCATCTGTTATTTACTTAGTGACTATGTTTGAGGTATTACTTCACTGCATTCACCTTCTCAGGGGTCTCATTAGTTACTGTTGTTCCTTTATTGACTTAAGATTACATGTGGTCGGGGGCTGGAGACTTGGCTCAGCAGTTAAGAGAACTGACTCTTCTTCCTGAAGTCCGAGTTCAATTCCCAGCAACCACATGGTGGCTCACAACCATCTGTAATGGGATTTGATGCTCTCTTCTGGTGTGTCTGAAGACAGCTATAGTGTACTCATATGCATAAAATAAATAAAATCTTAAAAAAAAAAAGATTATGTGTGGTCTTTTATATTGATATTTTAATCGTTCTTTGTTGAATGTTTACTTTGCTTCTCAATCTATATAAGCCATGAACAACATTTTTACAACTCAAAATCATAGTATGTTTTAATGTCACATTTTCACATAGCCAGATGGAAGCTTTGGAGGCTAGGCAGCTCGCCAGGGGTCATCACTGGGCTTGTTTCCACTTAAGGCTTTAATCTTTGCTTTCCACTCTCTGCTGATATGCTAAGGTATTCTTTAATATCTGTAATTTTTCAAAAAACTTTTAATTTATATCTTTAGTTAAAAATCATTAAAAGATTAATCATGGCTCACAAGGAAGACAACTATGTAAGTTAACCACTTCTCTTGATTTGGGATACTCATGGTTCTGTGTTTCAACGAAACACAAGCTATACAATGAAAATTATGTTGAATGTGTAGCTGGCAGGACTGTCACTGCTTGTCTGGATCAAAATCTTAAAAATAATAAAACTGGTGGGAAAATTGAGCAATCAGATATATGGATATTCCAGATTCAAGCAAACCTCGGACTTAGTCCCTATCCGCCCCCACTCCCACCTTTTCTTTTTTTTTTCTTTTTTGAGACATTGTCTCTCTACACAATTTCTGTCTGTCCTGGAAATCATTAAAGATCAGGTTGTCCTGAGACTCGGAGATCCACCTGCCTCTGCCATCTGCATGTTGGGATTAAATTTGTGTGTCACCACACCTAGCTGCTATCTTAATTTCTAATGATTTGAGTTCAGAAAAATCATAGAAATCACTATGAAGTAGAGCCCCTTTACTTCAACTTTGCTTCACTCTGACTTAAATAAATAAAGGTAATGTGCACAGGAATGACATCATCATGGGATTTTTCTGCCTCTCCAATGTTTTTCTTTGCTGTGCAGCTCTTAATTTCCCACAATTCAATTTCTCAACTCTTGCTGGGTTTTGTCCTATGCTATTGCAGTCCTTTTCAGAAAGCCCTGGCTTGTACTTTCAAGTGTTCTTGCAAGGAGTTAAGGTCTTTGATCCATTTTGAGTTTGATTTTTGTGTCAGGGTGAGAAGCAGTGTTAGGGTTTTATTGGTGTGAAGAGACACAAGGCAACTCTTTTAGTAGGCAAACATTTCATTGGGACTGGCTTACGTACAGTTCAGAGGTTCAGCCATTATCTTTATGGTTGGAAGCACCGAACCGTGCAGGCAGACATGGTGCTGGAGGAACTTAAAGTTCTACTTGTTGAACCGAGGGCAGCCAGGAGAGTAGATTGTTTCACTGAGTAGCCTGAGCACAGATAGCCTCAGAGCCCACCTCCACAGTGACGCACTTCCTCCAACAAGGCCAAGCCTAATAGTGACACTCCCATGGGTGAAGCATTCAGTCTATGAGGGCCAAACCTATTCACACCGCCACAGATAGAAGCCTAGTTTCTTCTATAGTACGTGAACATCCAATCTTCCACACCATTGTTAAAGAAGCTATCTTTTCTCCAATGTGTATTTTTGATGCCTCTGCTGAAAAGCAGGTGTACATTGCTACCAGAATCTCAGAAAAACCCATTTGTATTTAGATATGTTATAAATTACACACTGCCATTTACATATTTCTATGTAGCAGATTTAATTACATATACATAACATACATACACACACTCACACACCCACAGAGTTTGGGCTGGGTCTCTGGTCCATGGCACAAAACTCCTAAATCCCTTACAATTTCCCAGGAGACCGTGCAATATTTTGTTCTCAGGAGGTGACTCTTGGTGGGTTTCTCAGTAGCTTTAGAATGGCTGCTGCTGCTTCTAGGGAGTAGACAGGCTAAAAGTTGAGTTGCTTATTCATCAATAATGTTCTCATGTTCATGTTTTGCAGCTTCCATAAAATCCAGTCAGGACTGGGTTCAGAGAGGTTCCCGACAGCCGAACCCATACAAGTTCCTGGAGGGCGGCACACCTAAAAAAGGTATGGAATCTCCAGCTCCCTCCCTGCATCTCACCCTATGTATGACTTCCATCTGGCTATTCATCAACATCCATTTAGTATTTTTTATAAAAAAATCAATGAGCATAGGTTAAGCGTTTCCTTGAGTTCTGCGATCAATTAGAGTAAATTAATTGAACCTGAGGGAGGAGCCATGGCTTCTTGATTTATAGAGCATCAGTCAGAAAGGGTGGTGACAACTGCTGACTTGGAACTGGCATGTGGAGCGAGGAGCAGCAGTCTGGAACAAGTCCTGACCCAGGGGATGGGATGCCATTTCCAGGTAGGTTCCTCCGACTGCATTGTCCTTTCCACCCTTCTGTTGCTAATTAAGCCAATGGAGAGCGGTGGTTGATTTAAACATTTGTATCAACTCTTGCCTGGCATTTGCAGCACTCCAAACTTTCACTAGTTCCTCTGATTGTCACTGGCTCACCGCCTTTTCTGCCCTCCTGTGTATTATGGGCTGACCCTTGCCACCCCGAATAGTCTAATCTCCATTACCTCAGAAAGTGACTGGATTGAAAATCAGTTTGTAAAGATGTAATTAAGGTCAAATGAGGTCACATGGGGAATCATAATCCCAAGCACCTGGTGTCTTTGTGTTAGTAGAGTTAGGCAGAGGGAAAAGCCGTGTGTAGACACTTGAAACAAACCATTTATGAGCCAAGAGGACAGGTCAGCTTCATTTTTAATGGCCGAGTACTGTTCATTATATGGCTGTTGCTTAGTCTAGTCAACAATGGAACACGTCCTCAAGCCATCGCTCTGTTCGACACATCCTTATTCCTTTACAACGCACGTTCGGAAGAGGAGCTGATCAAGGCTTTCATAGTCCACTCTAGAAACTGCTGCCAGTTTACACTCTCCTCGGAGTTGGAAGCCGCGTTCTCTGAACTGTCATCAGTACTGTCACGTGTTAACATCTAAAGACTAAGACTGAGATGGGCTTATTGCTAACCTTTTGTACACGACACTCTGAGCGCCATGAGTGACGGTCAGGCATTTCTAGTCAGCCAGCCTCAGTGACCATTTCTGCTCCGTGCACACCAGTGTTGGGATTTGATCTGCTATAGTATGTCGCGTCAAATGATCAAATAGCTCGCTCCCTTTCCTTTATGCAGTAACCTTACAGGTTTCCTGCAAATGGCGGGATCTGTCTTCATTACCAAGGTCTGGAAATTCCAGATATCTCATCAGCTTAGCGCTATTTTTTCCTAACTTGATTTTACATATTTTGCAATTACTCCTATAGAAGATAGTATTAGAGGATAAACATGAAGGGGCCTAACTGAGGGAGGGTGGCCAAGCAAGGCCTGCCAGAGACAATGTAACCCAGGATGACTCTTCCTTCCATAGTCTAGGTTACTCTCAAATGCATGGTAATCTCTTTGCTTCAGCTTCCCAAGTGCTGGGATTAGAGGTATGTGGCTCAGTATCTAACTCTAAATAGTGGTTTTGATGATTTAAAAAAAAAACAAAAAAAAAAACAAACAAAAAAAACAACCAACAACCAATTTCCCCTCAGATCAAAAATTGAAGGTAATGTATGCAGATACTATGTTCTGCCCACGAAGTCCTGAAGGGTCTTAGTTTCTACCAGTTTAAGGTTGTCCCAACTCCTGTATGTATGTCTTAAACCGGCAGGCAGAGCACTAAACAGAGAGAGGAGAGGAGATCTGAGAGGCACTTGTTTTTATTCTAAGGGTTGTTCTGGAAGAGTACTGCATGATGACACGGCTCACGGCTCAGAGATGGAGAGATTGTAATCAACTGGTCATCAGTGCTATCATGTGGCTCTGAAGTAGGCTACAAAGTCTTTACTCCAGGTAGCCATGTGCCGCATTTACTACTCGGAAAGAGAGGAATTTGGGGGTGGGGGAGAACTAATAGTCTGTGCTACAGACTGCAGAGCGTGTGAAACATGACAGAAAGGAGGCAAGAAGGATGAACACAGAGCACAAGAAGAGGCAGAGCTAGATTATGTCAGCTTGACCAGCCATTTGGGCTTATTCCATATGAAAACACCAAGGAACATAACTGAATAAAAACATTTAAATGATGCTTCTGGCTGGTACACAGGAACAGTTGACAGGAGTGTTGGGGAACACACAGTAGGGACCGCTACATTCTAGAGAGGGAAGATGGTAACTCAGAGGGCTAGGAGAGGGCTGCTGAGAAGGGGCGGGGTTCCGAACATCTGTTGAGAAATCCTGGTACATACTGGTAAGATGGTGTAGAGAGAAGTTACACAGGCTTTCTAACTCTATGCCTGAGTCCATAAACAGGGTTACTATGACAGAACAGGGAGGGAGAAGTCAATCATTCTTTTTCAGGCAGCTAAATTTGAGATGCTTGTCCTTTTTATTCCTTGTCATGACAAACATGCTGGCTAGTATTAGATCCACTTTTTTGGTTTGGTTTTTAAGGAGGCCTTTCCTTCTGCAAATATATACAAATTCATTTTTTGCCTTAATAAAACATTTCTCCCTCAATCCAATTGAGAAATTTTTTCTGTGAGGCACACAAAAAACTTTACTGTATTTTAAAAACACATAAATATACTCATCAGTATGAACTATTTTTCAAGCAAAAGTAACAAAATTATTAAATCTGTTCAATACCAAAAAATATGAAAAAAGCAAATTGGTTAAATATGATCATTATCAACAGTTGTTATGAAGTTGTTTCATTGGAGACAGATCTTATGAATATGTTATCCAGGCTAGCCTCAACCTTCCGTTGACTCTCATGCCTCAGTCTCCACAGTAATAGGATTACAACAAACTGTCACCATGTCTGGCTTTGAAGATGAAGTCATTTTGTTTTGACAAGCTCTCTCTTTATAACTAGCCCTGCCTCATCTGCACCTAGCTATGCAGACTAGGCTAACCCAAAACTCAGATTGGTCTGTCTCTGCTTCCCATGTGCTACACATAAAGACCTGTGAAACTATGTCCTGAAAAGAAGTTTCGGATGCAACAGGACGAATTAAGATCTGTATTGATGCATACATCATCATGTTGAGCCATCAACAAGCCCTCAGCAAATGCTATGTCATTCAGTGAATCTTTTCCTAGCATCCCTGTTGCACAGATTAATTAAGAAAATGTTCTTGTCTCACCTAGTAAAACCCAAGCATAGTAAAACTCTCAGACCTTCCCCACTGAAAGCAATTTTAAAAATTTTGACAAAGATGTGTTTTTAAGTTAATATAGGTAAGAAGAGTAATGAATTAGAATATTTAATGTTACTTAATGTGATAATGCTACCATATAATTCAAATAATTAGTAGCCAGATTAAGGTGCTCTGTAGTGCATGCGTTCATACACATGAACTGCATGCGTTCATACACATGAACTGCATACACCTAGAGGTATATCCAGTCTTTGAACACACTACCTTATGGCAGTAGATGTTAACTTGGGAGGAAGAGAAAGCAGAAGAGACAGGAAGGCACTGTTGGGGGAGGGGCCATATGAGACTGTGTTGTTCCTTCTTGAATTTCCCTTAAGTAAAAAAACAACAAAACACAAAACAATGAACTGGAGTATTTAATGAAATGTACAACCTAGCAAAACAAACCCTTTTCCTACTGGCTAGACCAGTTCCTGTTGGCCTTTAAGCAAATTTACATATCTGCTGATATGCATAAATACCTTCAAAACCAAGACAAGGGTACTTTTTCTTTCACGTAGGCTTTCATGTTTTCCTATTTCTTGCCTATAGCTTTCTATGATAAACCGAAGCGATATATATTGATTGACTGGGGGTCCGGAAGGAGGTAATTTTATAAAACAAACAGCAGAAATTTTATTTACTTCAAATTAGTAGTAATCCACATTAATAAGTTCTACCACTCAAACAAGAATAGCAAATACGTTATGAAACTAGTAACATCAAAACACACAGAGGCTTTTTAGCAAGTTTGGTAACCGTAAAACATGAAGTTTATGGATGTTCAAAGGAGTAATGAAAGAGTATTACAGCAGTGAAAACTAATTTCACTTTCAGGGACTGTCCTGTTTTGGACAGCAAAACCCTGAAGTTCCCAACCACAGCCGTCGTATTTTCAAGAGGGCGAGTGGATGAGCCAGCTGGTCACTAAGGTTTACAAAGGGCGCGCCGGGCGGGAACTAAATAAAGTGCCATAAACATCGTTCGGTTAGATTAAGTACACCCGGTAGTGCTTTAAAAACATGCTTCCCCCTTACTTCCTCTCATCAGGTTTAGACAGAGAAAAAAAAAAAAAAAGCATGAAAAGGAAGGGGGGGCGGCGATCAGACGTCCAGGTTTCAGCGGAGGGGAACTCACTGCTCGGGAGGTGCCGGCGGCGTGCGGCGGGTGTTTGGGGGTGCGCACCCGGGTAGCGCAGGCTGCGGGACGGCGGGAGGACCTGAGCACCGCAGTCACCGCGGCCGCAGGTAGTAGTAGTTCACAGCCCGGGGACAGACTTGCTGGAGGTGCTCGGGGGCGGGGTGTCCGACGAAAACACAAACACAAACACGCTGCGCGTCCCCAGGTGGGCGGACCCACGCTGCCTCTGCATTTTCCCCGCCCCCGCGGCCGCGCTCGGACCCCAGGCCGCAGCTCCCGGCGTGGCAGTCTTGGCTTTGGAAGCCCGGTGAGGCCGCGGAGGCCCCGCTCTCCGTAAACCGCCACCAGGCAGCGCCGCACTTCCGCGGGAGGCGGCGGGACGCGCGGCGGAAACCCAGGAAGGCTCCGGGGTTGGGGGGGGGTGGGGGAGCGCCACGCTTCTCACCGTCAACCGGCGTGCGGGAAGCACTCTGTCCATTCGGCGAGCATCGCTCGCCACCTTCTGCCGCCACCTTAGAGCGAAGTCGGAGCGACGGGGGTCACGGCGGGGGTCAGAGGGTAAAGGTCTTGCTCCCAGCAGCCTCCGCGGTGGATACGTCGCCATCTTGGATCCGCGGGACAAGAAAATTCATGCGGTGAGTTTTTGGCAAATTTTCGGAAGTCTGGCAGCGGGGCGCGCGGCGGGGGAGGCAGATTGAGGGCCCCCTCAAGGCGGGGGAATGCCTCGGGGCTGGTCCGGTCGCGCCCGGGGTCCGCGGGTAGCGTCCCGGCCCGCCGCTTCCCGTTGCTTTTGTCTCGGCTCCAATCGAGAGAGGGAGAGCGGAGCGGGCGGGGAGGGGGGTGGCGGCGCTGGAGGAGGGAGGGGGTGTGTGGCGGGGTGGACAAGACGTAAAGCGTCGCCGTGCTCGGCGCCGCCGCCGCAGCAGCAGCTCCGGAGCCTAGGCCCGGTCCGGCTGTCCCCGGCGGGGCTTTCCCCGCACTCCGCTTGCCCGGCTCCCGCCGGCGCGGAGCAGCCTCTGCCGCCGAGCTGCTTCCTGGGGTAGGAGAGAAGGCGGCAGCGGCAGCATCCGAGGAGCCCCGGCCGCTTTAGACGGCTCTGCCACGTTCCCAGCAGCTGCTGGTCCTTGAATCTTTACATTCTGGCAATACACGCGCATCCTCCGCCACTTGTGTGTGGTTTTTTTTTTTTTTTTTTTTTTTTTTGTTTGTTTGTTTGTGTAAGATGGGTCCATCGCACTGGCTAACGGGCCTCAGGAGCCTCCAGGCCCTGAGATACCGAAGGGCCTTGCAAGGTGGAGGGAGGAGAGCAACTAAGATGCTGCTGCTGCCACCGTACCCGGAGAGGGAAGCTTCTCTAGTGGTGTAGACTGAGTTCGGATGGTCCTGGGGCGGCGGCGGAGGAACCGGAGACACTCTGTGAAGTTGCAAGTCCTGGTTTCTACTTCCGCCGGGCCCTTTCCTACCTTTTGCTGTTTTAGGTCTTCACTTCAAAGTTTCATAGAAGAAATAAGTTGGGTTAAAAGAAACCCGGTAGTTCTTAATTGAGGTACTGTTTGCTCAGGAGAAAGCTTATAATTCTTGTTATCTGTAGGCCCTTAGGGAAATCTAATTGAAAGTTTCTTCTTGTAAAATCATTTCTAAGTTTTTTTTTATTAGCATTTACTTTAGACCCTCCATTAGTACGTTATAACTTCCAAAAATTTTCCTTACACATGGGTACCACTTTCTTGGAAATCCTAAGGGACATCTCCACTTTTCAACATCTGGAAAAACAAGTGCTAAGAGTGTTTTTGCTTCACTTTCATTACATTTTTAGTCGAAGATTTCTCTTTAATCATCTGGACAGTTCCTAATAAAATACAGCGATATGATCCTTAAATTCTTGGCAAATGGTAGAAAGTATGATACTGAGTTAACCAAATCTGTTCACAAGGGAGACATTTAATGCTCAAAACGGAATATATTTTTTATTATTTTCCATAGTGAGAAATTTTAGGGAGATGGAATCATGTTCCTATAGCTTTCCCTTTCCAGACAAATAAATGGGGTTAATTTATATGGAGAGAGTGGGATAGAAATTTAAACTTGCACAACAGTTTGTTTGGTTATGCTTGCTATATTCAACAACAGTTTCTTCTCAAGTCACCTTTGTAGTTTTCTAAGGTATTTTTATTCCCAGTTGGAAGTGTTTAAAAATCTAGTACACTGAAATGGTTGTCTACATTCAGATATTTGTCTGTGTTCAGGTTTTGTGTCTTTGCTATGTTTTTCTTTTTTTTTTTTTTTTTTTTTGGTTTTTCGAGACAGGGTTTCTCTGTGTAGCCCGGGCTGTCCTGGAACTCACTCTGTAGACCAGGCTGGCCTCGAACTCAGAGATCCGCCTGCCTCTGCCTCCCAAGTGCTGGGATTAAAGGCGTGTGCCACCACCGCCCGGCTTGCTATGTTTTCTTAATGGTCCAAAATCATTAATAAGAACCCTTGTGCTCTCCTATCTAGTCTGTTGTTATCTTAAAGCTAAAGGAAAAGTTCAAAATACACAGTTTCTTCCACTCTTTTTTTTTTTTTTTTTTCTCAAGACAGGGTTTCTCTGTGTAGTCCTGGCTGTCCTGGAACTCACTCTGTAGACCAGGCTGGCCTCGAACTCAGAAATCCGCCTGCCTCTGCCTCCCAAGTGCTGGAATTAAAGGCATGCACCACCACTGCACTTTTCATTTTTGCTGACTTTGCAAGATTCTTAATTTTAAAGTGGAACCTTTTCATTTTTTAAAAAGTGACTTTTTTGTAACTAGTTTTTAACTCAGACGAGAAATACTGTATTTTTGACTTTTTTTTGCATTCCTGTTAATGCTTTATTAATACACAGAAGTTAAGGTAGTTTATGTGTTGGCAGAGCACTTTGGTTCTAAGATACAGTCTAGAGATACCTGTAACCTTACCAGATGCTAGAGGCTGAGAGTCATCTGCACATCAACATATCCGTAAATACAGCCTTTGGAGAATTCTCTTTCTAAAGTGCTTAAAAATAAATTTGTTTGGTGGAAAATGAAGCAGACTGATGTCTGTGAGTGGTTTTTATCCTACCCATTTGAGAACTGTTTGATTTGAAAGTGACATCAAACTCCAAATGGTATGCTCCCAAAACAATAATTACCTTTTTTTCCGAATATAAAGGTGGGTGCTTTTTGGTTTTTCAGAGATACCTTAGGTTTATTTAAAACAAAAATAAATATTTTATATTGCTGGTAAGTAAGAAATACTAGTTACGCTGTTGCACTTATTTCTTAAGTAGCTGCTAATATTAGCAAAACTTAAACTTTAATGGATCATTATAGAATTTTTTTTCACTCCGTGGGATAGTATAGTTTTTTTTTTTTAATGGACAAATTTGCTTGATAAGAAAGTTTGATTTTTGTATGTAAGTAGAGTATGAGGAGATAGTAATAAGCCAGTAAAAATAACTGTACAATTTTGTGGTCTTTTGAAGTGATATTAAGTAGTAGTATCTTGATTAAAATTTTAACTGTCAAATGAATGACATAGCTGACTGGATAAAGGCATTTGTCACCAAGTCTGATGACTAAAATTTGATCTGAGAGAGAGACCCACATGGTGGAACAAGAAAATCAACTCCCCTAAATTGTTCTCACAAATAAATAGCCACATAAAATAAAAAATTTAAAATGTACTGTAGAGTTCAGTTTGGCATCACACATTTAAAAGCAGGCCGTAGACCCGTATGTTTGAGCAGACACTGGAGGAAAGCTTATGTGAAAGGTGATAGTTTTAGGAAGAGATTCTCTTAAATACGATTTTCTTTAGTGGTGTTTTTAAGAATTATGTGTAAATTATGTGTAGGTGTGTGCTCACATGTGGACAGTGTGTATGTGAGTGTATCTTCTCAGGGTTCAGTGGCTCTGAAGCTGGAGTTAGTTGTGAGCCCACCTGGTGTGGAGGCTGGTGGAGGCTAGGACTCACCTGACTCAGGTCCTCTGGAAGAGCAGCAAGTGTTCTTTACTGCTGAGCCATCTCTCCAGCCCCTCTAGTGGATTTTGTAACACAAAACACTGTAAGTCAAGGGACCAGAGGTTGGGCAGTTTTAGAGGCAGAACTAATCAGAGTTGTACTGTAATTTGAGTGGATTTGCATATAGTGATGGATCAAAGATGTAGTGCTATGATAGAAGTAGCTCTTGTTGGTTCAGGTGACCAAGAATGATTTCTACCTTTGATATTTGAAGGAGTTGAATTTCATTGTAACATTTTCAATACGGGGAAAAGGCTGTGTCCAGCTGGTATCTATTGTAAAATTTACATTTAAGGAACTATAAAGAATATTTGGGTTTAAGGTTCTAAAAATTATTTTAAAACCTTTACCTTGCATCAGTTTATTAAACTCTTTAAGTAGTATTACTATTTTTTTTTCTTCTATAGTTATTCTGTGTGGTGTCCTTTGATTTCTACTCAAATTTTTTCAGTTCTTAGGACAAATCATGCTGATATAGCTTATTCATCAATGTCATCAAGGATGTTCTAGAAATAGAATTATTATATTATTATTATTATTATTATTTTTTGGTTTTTCCAGACAAGGTTTCTCTGTGTAGCCCTGGCTGTCCAGGAACTCACTCTGTAGACCAGGCTGGCCTCGAACTCAGAAATCCACCTGCCTCTGCCTCCCAAGTGCTGGGATTAAAGGCGTGCGCCACCACTGCCCGGTTAGAAATAGAGTTCTTACTATGTTTTCTGACAGTTTTTTTCCTGAAATGAAGCTGCAGATAGTTGGTATATAACTTCAGGGAGGAATGCTGCATTATGAAGTGATAAAATGGTCCACATTGTCTGGCCTTTGGGATGGGTGCATGGCTTATACAACATGCAAATGAAAAAACTGAAGTGTGTAGAAAAAAGTACAAACTTTTCCTTTGCTGGACACATTTTTATATATGATCAAACCCAGGGTCTGAGTCCATTTCGATTGAGTTAACTGTTTTGAACTCACTTGCTCCTTAACTCCAAATGTCTGTCTTTTCATTCAGAAGCCTGTGTTTGCATGTCTGGCTCTGGATGTTGAGTTAAGTATCACTTCTCTCTGTTCCTTGGTAAACTTACTCAGAACTGGACTATGTCAGTTTCTTCATGAAATCTTTCTGAAGATTTCCTGATCATTACTGAGTATGTAGCCATGGATCTTAATTTACATTTCATTTTTCCTCCACCATGACCTCTACAGGTCTGAGCATGAGCAAGACATGACTCTTGTCTTGGTTACATTTACATACTTTCTGTAATGTATAGTAGTTAGATTCTCAAGAAATACTCTTCAAGCAAGACAGTTACTGGCTTAGTTGCTTCTCGAATCTCTTTTTAGAGTTTTACTCTTTTATTCTTAACTTACTGCTTTACTTTTTGGAAAATAGGTAACCAGTTTTTTGAGAACTGTCTGTGTGAAGCCTTAAGAAGAATATTAGTAATACAGTGTTAACATTGTTTTGCTTTTGAATGGTGTATTTGGATCTGTATTTCTAGCTGTGCTTTGTATGCAACTTGCAGTACTTAGAAGGTAATTGTATTTACAATACTTAGCCAGGACCTACTAAATTTAAGCTATTTGATATTAGATTCCTTTTGTTTATTTTTCTTCTACCTACAGAGGTGGAATTCTCTAGTCTTTGTTTGTTTTTGATATGCTGAGAATCAAGCCCAGGACCTTGGCAGGTACTGGGCGAGTGTTCTGTTTCTGAGCTATATTGATCATATAATCATCTATCTTGAATATCATAGTTCTTAGGAAGTTAGGTGAGATGCTTTAATGCATCTTTAAAGCTGGTTTTTAAAATATATCTGGCACATTCCAGCTAGAATTGGTCTCTTGACCAAACAACATCTCAGTTGAATTTTCTTATACTTGGATGTTAGAAATGTTAACATGTATTTGTTTTGCATTTTTTGACACAAGGTCTCACTATATAACCTGGGTTGTCTGTAACTTGCTTTGGGATTACGGGCATGTACCACCATGTCTTCTTGTTCAGAGGCTAACATTTTGAGAACTAATTTAGCCCTCCAGGGATCGAGTGAGAGACCCTTAAAGCTGTGAGCCAGCTCTTTTTGGGTCTGTTTTAAAGATACAGAAAACAAAAACAGGGTAAGTGATTTCCAGGGCAATTCTGAGAGATGATATGTTAGGTAGATAGGCTCTGAGCTTTGCCTTAATTTTATATTCACAAAGTAGTGCTTTGAGGATGTAGGTCTTATGATTTTTGTATGAGTATGCATGCCTAGTGAGAAATTAAATAAGCTATAACTGTTCTGATCTGTATTGTTTTAGAAGTTCCAGGCTTACTCTTAGGCGTTTAGTGGAAAATAGAAATCCTTCTCTTGCTTAGTGTCTTCCAGAGACTTGAGTTACTAAAGATACATATCTCCTTTGAATTTATACATATTCATGATATATGGGAATTTGATCCAGCAGTACCCAGGATGCGCTCTCTCTGTTTTTGCTAGATTAAAGGATATTAATGTGAAAATAGGTCTCCACTTAGCTGGGTGTGGTGATAAAATCACCTTTGAGGTAGGCACATCTCTGAAAGTTTGAGGACAGTCTAATAATCTACCTAGCAAGTTCCAAACCAGCCAGGATTGAGATCATGTCTTAAAGGGGAAAAGAAAAGTATGTTTCTACTCAATAAATTTTTTGCTGTGTCAGGGAATGATAAGCTTTGTTGTATATTTAGGCAGTTTGGGTAGCATTGAACAGACTTGCCTTTTTCCTCACCAAACATCCTGAGAAACCATTTAGAAATATAGCTCCATTGTGTAAAAGCATCTGGACAAACTGTAATGACTGATTATATAATAGTGTGCTTAGGAGAGGAACATTCGGTTTTGTGTCATGTCTGCCAGGAAAGAGCTTTTATGTTGTTTTACATTGTAAATTTTGATTCTCCTGCATACAGATTTTAGTTTGTTTTTTTTTTTTATTTACATTTCATGGATCAGTAAAATAGTATCACATCTACCATATTATTGAAAAATATCTAATTTGTTTGGCTTTACTATTTCATATTTTTAAAATAACAGTTTGCAAAGCACTTTTACAGTATTTTAGTTTTGTATGGTTGTCACCTTGGTGTTAAAGTTAAAAGTCGTGTAAATTTTAACATTGGCATTTTTAGAGACAAATATATACAATTATATATATATATATTTCTATATTTCTCTATATTATATATAGAGAAATAAGGAAATACAAAGGTCTTTCATCAGTCTGCACTCAAAAATCTCATTTTTTCATTTATTTTTAGTATTACTTTAAGAAAAGTATGGTCTATCAAGTTATGTATGTATAAGTGGACAGGTTAGTTTTTATGTGGTCATCTTGTAAATTTAGGATAAGGAGTTCGAGAGTGGCAGCAGATTTCTGTTTCATGTTGGATGCCTTGACAATATTCAGCAGCTGCTCATGTTTTAAAAAAATTATAAACATGCATTGAGAAGCACTGAAGACTTTATAAGTAACATTAAAATGAGACTAGGCAGTAGTAACCAGTCTTCGATGACACACATTTCCCACGTTTCCCTGGTGTGCAGCTCTGAGAGATGATGTGCTGGTGGATAGGCTTTGAGCTTGGCTGTAGTTTTGTATTCACAAAGTAGTGCTGTGAAGATGTAGTTTCTATGATTTGTATGAGTAAGCATGTATGGTGAGAAACTAAATAAGCAGTAACCATTTTGATCTGTATTGTCTTAGAAATTTGAGGCTTGTTCTTAGGTATGGCAGACAAAAATTAAGGTCTACAGCAAAACCAGTTTACTATGCATCTGAATTAACAGCCTCCAAAGTGTTCAAATTCAGCTTGAAATTTCATATGTGTTCATGTGTGTGTGTGTGTGCACAAATGAAAGCATTTGTGTGTATAAAGTCATGTTTTCATATGTGTAAAGAATGGTGACCAGTGTTTCAGGGATTTTGTGGAAACACTTAGTTTTGAGCATGGTTGAAAACCATTGGACTTAATCTCCCAGGTTGCTTCCGATCCTAAAATTTTGCTTTAAAGGAGTTAAGATTTTTCCTTTTCTTCTGTAGATGTAAATTTCCTTTTTAAAAAAATTATTAGAAATTGTTCAAATTAAATTGTTTTTCTAGATTGGCATTCTAAATGTTTTCTTTGTGTATGTGTGTGAGAGACAGAGAAAGAGAGATGGAGAGAAGGAAATATTTGATTGTTCAATGTTAGACATTAATCCTGGGTATATGTTAAGGATCTATATAAGTATCTACCTTTAAGGTAATGTTCTGATTAGCATTAGAAGAAAAAAATAAAACAAGTAATTTCAGAATGTTAGAACTTTTGAAAATAAAGGCGTGTAGGGAACAATGTTATGGTGTTGGTGAAATTAGATTGAGCAGTGTTGAGAGGACCTGGTCTGTGTTGTGTGGGCTCATTTAAACAGAAGTCTAAAAGGAGAAAACCATGCTGAACCTAGGTAAAGATGCTCAAGGAAGACGGAGTAGAATGCCTTCAAGTGGGATCAAGTTGTCCATGCTCTGACGAGAACAATACATTTCATGGACAATGATGCTTTTTGCATAAATGAGGTAAATTCTCCAGGAAAGATTGCCTAAGATATGATCCTGTTGTAAGAGATGTAAGAGTAGATCCTGTAAGCTTTAATAAGTTTTAGCAGGATGTGTGAGGAGTAGGTAATGCTTTTCATGAAGAGGCCTTGAAAAAATGTCTAGATCTGACAGAATTGGCATCAGTCTGTATTAGAGAAAATTATATTGGAGGACAAATATAAAATGACCTGATTTGCATCTCCTAAAAGTAATGAAAACATTTATTATTATATACAGGGTTTTAATTTTGTGGTATTAGGTCACTGGTGTTCCTTAGAACTGTGGTGTTCTCATGTTTAATAAGGGGCCCTTGTGTGGTAGTTAAGCAACTATTACTATGGGCCCACACTATTATGCTTGCACTGAATAATTTCTCAGCCTTTATAGGTTTTGTGGTACATGCTTTAGAAACACTGTAGGATGGAGAGAACAGCCTTGTTAGTTAAGTTGCTTTCAGGACATGATGCTTGCCTAGGTTCTGAAGGGTGAGTTGGCTTTCATAAAGTCGGGGGAGAATGATAGGGTAATCCTCTGTAGTTCTTAATAGAATTTTGGGATTACATATAGGTTAGCTGAAGGTATGATGTAGTCATCATGTAAAAAGCTTTTTCTTTTTTAAATCTTTAACTTCAGAGCTTTGGACTCACAAACCAATTTTTAAATGTTCCCGCTCCTCCTCTCTTAAACAGTGGGAGTGATTAAATCTCTGTTTCAAGCAATTTTAAAATTAAAAAATCCATAGTATATTTGTCAGTCTTGAAAGATTGTATTATCTCTTTTGGGCAAATTACCTTGTGCTAATGTTAGCAAAGGTTTTGTTAAGGAGTTTGAAATTTGGTCGTTTTTATCTTTTGGAGAATTTACTGTGTTACATATAAGGCAAAGACACAATTCAAACTTTTTATATAGATGGAAAGAACACACTTAAGTTTGGGGGCACAGAACTTGAGTGCTATTTAACATAATGCTTTAAGTGGGTTTTCAAAAATCTCTAGAACTAGTTACTATTCTGACTCAACTATGACTTAACATCTCCAAATTTCAGTTTTCTAATTTTTCAAATGAAGGTAAGTAACAGTAGTTAGTTACCTCATAGAGTTGAAGAAAGGACTGAAAGTTCCTGTGCTGTGTCTGTCTGGTTTTTTTGGAAGTACTTGTTACATTGAAGAATCTTCTGAGACAGATGAGAACTAGCTACAATTACTTCAGATTGTAACTAAACTGTATTAAGTCCTCAGTAGTAAACAAGAAGAATACAGTCTTACTTTTATGGTCTAGACATACTTTTTTTCCTGCTAGGAGTTTTGTTTAGATGACACTGGATGACTGAGATGTGTAGTCTTTGAGGAAATACAGTTTCATTTTAGCATTGCTCACTCTCAAGCACTTTGCACAATTCAGGGCACATAAAAGATGTGAAGAAAGGTTCTAATTGGTTTTGACTTGAGTGCATCTAGTGTCAGGAGATAGTATATACCCATTGGAGATGAAGGAATACTGTTTGGAAAGATTCTACACTTAGAAGATGGGTTCTAGCCTTGGCTCTCTGAGTTTCATTAGCTATGGATTAGAGCAAATCTAATTTGTATTAGAGCCACAGTTTATCAGTAGGTGTTGCCTGCCAGTATTGTTGATGGGTACTGGGAAAGGAAGGGAATTTGGTTAACTTAGAGCATGTTGAATGTTTATGTGAGTGATTGACTGTGTTATCACTCATGTTACTCTGTGATGCTGTTGTATTCAATTAGTTTTACCATTCAAGAATTTTGTTTATTTAAATATCCAGCTGACTTTGGGAGAGGGAAATTTAGAGATTATTGGAGAGGCAAAGCTATTTAGAAGTATCCATCTTAGTAAGCCACTTGACAGTGTATGTGTGGTTTTGCATGCTAAAGTGCTGGTACTTTGTATTTGAATGTTATTTAACATAAGCCTTCCTTCTTGAGGAATACACATCCTGACTATTCTTTGGGTTATTCTAATTTTTTTGTAACTGAATTTGTGTACCTTATTGTTGGCCACACATTTTCTTGTGCTTGTTTTTTTTTTTTCCTTACCCCACCCTGCAAAAGCCATCATTTACAAATAGAGCATTGAGCCTCTTAGTGCAATGGTTTGACACTATTGTGTACATTCCTTGTATGTATATGGGATATATATGAATACTTTATAGTAACTTTTATTCTTAAATCTTGAAGACTTCTTTTGTGTGCTGAGAGTTTGGGAGTATTAAAAATAAATACCATATAAAGAAAACAGAATAGTACCAAATAGCTGTAGTAGCCACGTAGGAAGGTGGATCCCAGGGTCTGGCGGATGATGCAGTGAGTTGAGAGCAATAGAACTGCTGTCACTCTCCTCCTGGAGAGAAGCGAGGTCTCCATGCTCATCAGGATGTCTGATTGCTTCATCTTACAGTGCTAGGAGAAGAAATACTCAAACTTCAGAAACGGAAATCTCAAATCCTAGACAGAGAATATAAAATAAAAGAGAACACGCCTCAAATTTATAAGATATATTTATAAAACTTAGTATAATTTTACCTGTAAATCCTGGTCAAATGCACCTTTTTATAATTTTGATAGTTTTGTTAACGACTGTCAGTGTGCCCAAACATCATCTGTTTGTTTATGTAGACCCTGTTTAGTCGAAGGAAAGATTATTGCACACATTTTTATAAAAAGGCTGAAAGGCTTTGTTTAATTCATGGATATTAACTAGGGGTTAATTCTTTGGATAGTTTAAGACCCACAGTATATTAATGAGGTTTAATTTTTAATTGTATATGCCAGCCTAGGACAAATAATCTTTATGTCAAGACATAAGAAATGTAGTGAATATATGAGCAATGCTATTTTAAAAATTTTATTTTTTCTGATAAATGTTTTAGGTGAGTCAGGAGAAGAATAAATTTTCTAATTTCAAGTTGACAATTTGAAGTATTCTTATATATATTTTCCTGGAGAATGCTAATTTGGAGTTGTGTGGTTTGCTTTGAAGGAGAAGTTTGTAATGTATCTGCCTTCTAAGTTTAGAGTTTTTTTTTGTTTGTTTGTTTGTTTGTTTTGGTGGGCAGAGGTGTGTTATTGCTTCATTATGAATTGATAATTATTATGCATTGATTTTTAAAACTTTTACATGCTGTAAATAAACTGAGGTCAATGCTGAAGAAGGCACAGAGTAAAGTAATGATGGCAGTACTTCTCTAGAGGAGGTAAAAGGTAAGGATAGGAAGAGAGGGAAAGGAAAATCTCTCCCAAGGGTCAATTTAGATAGCTATTTAGTGGGGCAAGCATTGTTTGTTACCACCACGTGTGTTTGGATACTGTAGTCTCATTTTTCCTGCCTGATCAAGTAATACAGGGTAATGTAGGCAATTTGGAAGATTAGTTAAGAGGAGTAAATAATGTATGTGTAGCATCAAACACACGGCAGTGTGCATGTATGTATTATACCTTATAGAATGTGTATTATACCTTAAGAAATGTAGATAGTGTTTTCCTAATAAATCTCTTTTCCTTTTAGCATTCACCAGTTTAGTGAGTTTCCCTTATCCAGCATGCTGGGGTTCTGAAGTGCTTGGATTTTGTCTTGGCATACCCGACATAGACTTGAGTAGCTGAGGACCTTTTATTGGACAAACCTAACATGCAGATTAGTCATTACCTTAAAGGTTTTGCCTCTCAGTGTATCACCACTGCATCCTAGGTTTAGGAACCAAGCGGTTTGTTTAGCCTCGGTTAGGTATTTGTAGTGCTGGGGATCAAACCAAGGGCTTTCCACATGTGAGGCAGGCACTCTCCACTGTGGAGCCATATACCGCAGCCTAGAGCAGTCTTGTGTACTACAACCTCATAAGGGCCCAAAAGTAATCTGTTGACTGCATGAAAGGCTTTTCAACAACCTTTTTAATAGCGTCCTGATTACTTTTTTCCTTACATCAATTTTGCCAATTCATATCATATCAACTATGTATGAATTGTCTACTGAATATGGTTGTATAACATTATTCTAAATTTTAAAACATAATTTTTAAATTCACATTTTTTAATTTTTTAAATTCTCTTAAATTTTATAATCTTTTAAACAAATTATAGTCCTTTTCTTGCGTGAGTTCTTGAGCTTCACCAATAAGAACATAGACTAATAATGCTAGGCTGTAGTCCTAGCCCTGCTGCCTGCTGAGCACCATTACGGTTCAGGAGAGGGGGTTGAACCATATTGAATGTCACACACATGTGTAGTGAAGTACAGAAACACTGCTCCAACATTGCTTAAGTGGTTTTAATGGGAAAACTTAACTTTAGAGAAGTTTCAAGAAAAATTTTGAATAGTTTGCTCTATCAACTATTCCCCTCCCTCCCCCCCAGAGGGTTTCTCTGTGTAGCCCTGGCTGTCCTGGACCTCACTCTGTAGACCAGGCTGGCCTCCAACTCAGAAATCACCTGCCTCCCAAGCGCCGGGATTAAAAGGCGTGTGCCACCACTGCCTGGCCTTTTGTTTTGTTTTGTTTTTTTGGAGGATGTATGGGTAACACACTAGTCCATGTCTGTCTCTCAAAGGGTGAATGGGGAAGCCTGTGGTGAAGGAATGGTTCTGTATTTATCCAAGTGAAAGACCTTTTAGGAAGGGACAGCAACAAAGAACAGATAACCCTACCACACGAGTATTCTAGATGTCTTATGATTTAAAAAGTAACAAGACTGACTGAAGGTGTAGTAAGAAACGGAGAATGATTAGATAGTACTGGGAAACTGGGAGACTATCAAATGGGAGACCTGTAAGCCACCATAAAGACCTTGGCTCTCTATGGGTAAATAGAGTTATTCTATAAAGTTAGTTGAAGTCTCACTTTCACAGTTAGCTAAGGATTCTACTGGAACTAGCAGAAATATTCTTCAGCTTTTAATGGTGTTTTGTATTAGCAAATCTAAGTTGAAAATATTAAGTCAAAAATGCATTTAAGACACTATTCCTGAGCACCCTAGTTTAGCAGTAGACTAGTTCTCTGCCACATAGAGCTGTTTAGTATTGTGATGCCATGACTGGCTGGGAACTGCCCCTGGGCTGCTGCCAGAGAACGCTGTAGCACAACATGGTGTCTGGGAAAAGATTAAAATTCAGATTTTGGAGTATGTCTTTTGCTTTAATGTGTATCACTTTTAGACCATTGTAAAGTAAAAAGAAACTGTACAATAGAAATGGTTCAAGTTTGTGTGTGTGTGTGTGTGTGTGTGTGTGTGTGTGTGTGTGACTTAAGTCTCATACTGAGAAATTACAGGTTAGTAAAGAAACGAGGTGATTAAATTAAAATTTAAACTAAGAGTACCAAGTAATTAAGACAAAGCAATTTAGTCCTGATTTCTGTCAAAGTTCTCATTCTAAAGCTTTTTTAAAAAGGAAGTTAATGTTATATAAGGATTTTAGTAAGATGTCTTTATAGAATTTAAAGAGTTGTTTTCTCATTGCTTCTAATTCATAATCCATAGGAACTGAGCTTTACATTAAAACTTTTAGGGAGTTTATATATTATATCAAGCACTATTTAAATGATCTTTTCTGTGTTCTTACACATTTATATACCTGTGTAAATATCACTGTGGCTCAAATACTGAACATTTCTATCACTTCTTTTTTTTTTTTTTTTTTGGTTTTTCGAGACAGGGTTTCTCTATGTATCCCGGGCTGTCCTGGAACTCACTCTGTAGACCAGGCTGGTCTGGAACTGAGAAATTCGCCTGCCTCTGCCTCCCAAGTGCTGGGATTAAAGGCGTGCGCCACCACCACCCGGCTATTTCTATCACTTCTTAAGTTGAGGGATTCTAGTCAGTATTCATTCATAACGTAGGAAATCACTAATTTGCTTCCTGTTGGTGGGAATTTGTTTTTGTTTTTAAAGATGGATGAAGTGTAGGATACATTCTTTCGTGTCTGACTTTTTGCTTAACAAGCCTTTTTTTTAATTAATATTATTCCATGTTGTACTTACTCATTTACTGTTGGATTGTATTTTGTTAGTACTGTTTTAACTGATCCCTGAAATGCTTTTCAAATGAGTTTCTGTTTGGAATAAATACGATCCTTTTTTTCATGGCTGAGCTACTTTTAAAAAAAAGTCAGAAGTATGTTAAAATATCTAGGCCTTGTGTTATTACACTTAACAGTTATGCATAAGTTATGAGAAGTATCCATTAGTAAAAAGTGTGCAAGGTTTATAGCATAGTTGTATTCACACAAAGGTAATTTTTCCTCCACAAGATTACTTTTTCGTGGTTTTCTAAAATGAATTGAATATAAATGTGAAGGTTTATATTAGCCATCAATTCTATTTTACTGTAATCTTAGGCTAGTATGTTTTGATTAGGTGCTACAAGCTTGAAAACTGAAAATGAAAAATTTCCAACTTCGTTCTTTTTCTAGATTGTTTTGATCAGTATATGTCTTCTGAAGTTTCATTTGACTTTTTAAGACTTAGCTCATCTGTCTTTGCTCAGAAGCCAGCTGGAATGATGTTGTGCAATTTGTAGATCATTGGGGTATATTGCTACTTCTCATCTTTAGACTTGGATGACTTTCTTTGATATAGTTTTTTCGATTTCTTTCCATTATTTTTTGCAGCTTTCAGAGTATAATTTTTGTGCATTAAATTTAAGTATTTTAATTTCTGAAATGGAATTGCTTTCTTTTTTGGGTTCATTATTGCTGCATGAAAATGTAATTCTTATATATTGATTTATATGCCTTGTTCCCCATTGAGCTTCCTCATTTAAGCCACTTGATAAATTAAAGATTATGAAAATCCACACTGCTCTGAAACTGCTATAAAATCATTATTCTAGTGAGCACCTTAGGATTTTTTGTAGAAACAATAATGCTATCTGCAACTAGAGGCTATCACCTCCTCTCCAGACTTAAGCACTTAGTATCTCATTTTGTTGTGTAATGATTGTGTCTAGGATCTTCAGTACAGGGTGGAATGTAATTGGCACAAGTGGACAGCCTTTTCTCTCTCCATCCCAGTCTTAGAAGGAAAACATTCAGTATTTCACCATTCATTATGCTTCTGACTATGCTTTTTTTTTTTTTTTTTAAATCCATAACTCTAAAGAAGCATTGCTTTTGTTTGTTTGTGTGGCCACACCTATGCCTCCAGGCTCATGTGCAGATTAGAGGACAACTTGCAGGAATCCATTCCCTTGCCATAGGGATCCTACCAAACTTGGCTCCTCAGGCTTAGTGGTAAGCACTCCCCCCCTTCTTTCATAAATACTTTTTACTGATTCAAGGATGTCCCTTTTGGATGGAAATTTTTTGTTCTTGGTTTGGTTTTAGATCTGGTTTTGATTTACAAACTGGATCTTGCTGTATCCACCCAGGGTGTACCTTCACCTGTCTCTCCTACTGCCTTTGCTTCACAAGTGGCAGGATTACAGTTCTGTGTCCTTTGAGAGTGTGTGAGTTTTGTCCTTTATGTGAGAGTGTACATTAAATTGCTTAATATTGTATGGTGTTGAGCACGTCCTGTTTCTGGGATAACCCCATCTAGTTTGTTGTTCACATTCACATCGTAGTTGTAGTTTCCTTCCTTGTGATGCTAGCGGTGATCGTGATTGGGTAGTAATACTAGTGAGAAGGCTTCTGGGTAGTTCTTTGTTTTGAATAGTTTGTGAAGTGATACTAAATTTTTTCTTCTGTCACTCAAGCCCCCAGGCATGTACCTTCCCCGTTGAAAATTTTCTGTTGTTAATGAAGTCTCTTTACTTGTGATGGTTCTAGTTTTGATTATCTTATTTTTTCTGTCAATTTTGATAACCTGAAGCCTGGTGTTTTAGGAATTTGTCCATTTCCTTGGGTTTCATAGTTTGCTAGCATGGGCCTCTTTCTTTACCCTTCTCTTGTCAACTCTATGTCTCCTTTTTTTTCTTAGTTTTTAAAAAATCAAATGTTGAATTAGGTGTTTGCTTGCTTATGTGTTTGGTAGTACTGGGGATTTGAACGTGGGAATTGAATCTTGGTCTTCCCACACGCTGGACAAGCACTCCGTTATGAAGCTGGATCTTCAGCCTTCTCTTACTTTTTTTTATTGAAGCAAGGTTTCCTTCAGTAGCCCAGAGTGACCATGAACTCACTGCCTTGTCTAGAAAGACCTTTGATCTGATTCTTATGACTGGACCTTATCAAAACTGGGATCAGAGTCATCCTCAAGGAAACTTCTCTTGTAATAGACAGAGACCACTACAGAAAGGCACAGCTAGTCACAGGTTAAAGCCGTGAGGCCAGTCCCAGTGGACACACCTAAAACACTCCCTCACCTAAGGCTCAGGGAACACTGTAGAAGATTGGACTGAAAGACTGGAAGAGCTTTCTTCCAGTGGGAGTGTGTCTCCCAGTAAGGCTGAAGCTACATGCTTCACTCAGCAACATGACTGCCTACACATGAGCTGAGTAAGGGCAGCAATAATAGACACGAAAAGTGCATGGTGGAAAGAAGCCTCAGCCAGACACAGAGCTACAGGTAACCAAGGAATGCTGAGAGAGGAAGTCTTCTACAGGAAGAGCACACTAATTGGCTTCCAATACCAGATGGTCAGCCATGAAAACATACATGTGAGTAGTGTTACATAGACTGAGCAGGTTGTATTTAGGAATATTCGTGTATATATTCATACACATGTATGTACATAGTAAGCAATGAATGAAAGAAGAGACCATGAATTTGAAAGAGCAAGGAGGGAGTATGTGGGAATGTTGGAGGGATGAAAGGGAAGGGGAAAGTGTTTGTAATTATATTACAATTTGACAAAATAAGAAAGATAAGGAAACTTATATCTGAAAAGCAAACCACTAAGCCTAGCTTAAAGTCTTTTTGAAAGAGAATTATTTGATCATTCCTAAGTCTTTAATGGGTCCCCTGAATTACTGACCATATTTATGATGGTTACTTGGAATTCTCCGTTGAGTCTGACACTGGGCTGCTTTTTACCTTGTTTATTTTTCTCTATGCTTTTGTAGTCTTCGGAGAGCCAGATATTTAGTATATGGCAGTATCTCTGCACACACTGCTCCTCTCTTCCTGGGCTTCTCTCTGCTTTAATGGCTTTGCTTTGCTATTTCAATGAAATGTTATATACTTTGCATTGGAAAGAATTTGATGTCATACTCTGGAGGATGAAGCCTTGGAGATATCCTAAGATGACAGTAATTTCTTTCAACAGTGTAATCTGTGTATCTTTCACTTGTAGGTCTGTTAAATTTCTTGGTATCACACCCAGGTATCCATCTTCACTAGTTATGCTGTTGGTTTTGATGGTTTTCAGGAGGTATACATTGTCTGTCTGATTGAAATTTGGCCCCGGGATGGGCGTTTTCTTTTTACCCCTACCCAGTCTTTGGTGTTTATTCTGAACCCAAGAAGGCTCTTACTGGCTTTCCTTCCCGGTAATTTTCTTTATAGTAAACCAACTGACCTCGAGTTCTAGTCCTTTAGGTTCCTACCATGCTCTGTTTTTGAATGTACTGTAGGCTTGAACTTCCCCAACACTTCTTTCCAGATGAGTTTATTTCCTATGAAGAGAGTTCAAAGTCCTCTGCTTTTCTAGAATCTGAACCACTATACTTATGCCTGTCTGGCTTATATATTGTGAAAGCCTCTATGGTGTGAGTAGGGTGGGTTGAAGGCAGGTGATGTGTGTGTAAAGACAAGCCTCTTCACATATGTCAAGGCCTTTGAAAGATGCTGTAGAGACAGGCATAAGAAATTCTGTCTTATCTCTTTTTGGGGAAATATAAAAGAATTACACGTATCCCTGCCTAGCTTCAAGTGAGTGAGACTCAAACTATGGTTTATTTATCAGGCTTTGCGAAATTACTGGGAGATTACCCCTAATCTAATTCTCTAATACTACTCTGGCTACCTCCCCATCTGTGCTCCCCCAAATACTTGCTGTTTGACTCTTTCTAGGTTATTTCTGCTCCAGCAGTCTCGAGTTCTGGGGAGGCATTTTACTCTGGCACGTGATGCTGGCCAGTCAACACTAATGGAGACCTCCTCCTGTTCTTTCCTCTCCTCCTCTTACTCTCAGTTTTCCTTCTCACCTGTAGTCCCTACCTCTATTCTCCCCCGTAATCTGCTGTAGCCATTTTTATTTAACCAATAGTTTTAAATTTGGGAGCAAGGTTTGCACAACAAAAGCTTGTGTTTGCACAACAAAAGCTTGTCTTTCCACCACCAGATCTTGGAGGTACAGATTTAGCATTTGAATACACAGCAGCACTGGACTGACCTCCTATAGGGAAGTACTTTGTAGACTGTAGTTGGGGGGAGTGAACTCTGTCTCTTTCTACCCTCAGTAGATCTTGGTCAGCTGCCGAGGGAGGGAGAAGGGTTGGTCCAAACTAAGATTCTTACCGTATTAAAAGAGATTTAGTAGATGATCTGCAGTAATTATGTGGCTAGTTTCTTTTGCTATATTCATTAGAACGATCCTGAGAGAACTATTTCTTTTTCTTTAAAACATTTTTGAATAATGACTTTTTTCCATTAATTGAAATTTAAATACTAAATAAGCCTATTTTCTCTGAAGACCTCCTAGGCATTTTGTTTAATTTTATATGCAGACATTTTGTTGATCTTTTTCGTGTATTATGTTCCATAGGTGTATTTATTTGTATTTGAATTTTTCATCATTGTTTAGTGTCTTTGGTTTGGTGTAAGAGTGATAAAAATGAGGTATTACTACCTTACATGTTTTCTGGAATACATTGTATCTTTAAATATTTTATAACTGGTGAAACTACCTGAGACTTGGATGGTAGTGGTTAATTTTTTTTTTTTTTTAGTCAGTTAAATAATTCTAACAGATACAAGGCTATTCAGACTCTTATCAGTGAATTTAAAGGTCAGAGTTATTTCATTTAAATTACCTGTTTGTAAGAGTTCTTGTATTTCTTATCATCCTTTTTGGTGCCTGGGGGCTCAGGAGTCAGGCATTTTCTGTGTTTCTGATCTTGGTAATTCTGACTGGTTAGTCTGCTTAAGATGCTAAGCTTGAGATACTGATTTCTTCATAGTTGAATTTGTTTTAATTTAGTGTCCCCCTATCTTTATCATTTCCTCTTTTCTTGCTTTGCATGCATTTTGCTGTCTTAGTAGTTTTAGGAGGTGTAAATTTTCATAGTTGGCTTGATCTGCCTTTTAAATATAAAGACTTAAAATTGTACATTTCCACAAAGTACTAGTTTACCTGCATTTCACATTTTTCATGTTTTTAATTATTGATCAGTTTATTCTGTCTTTCATTATGACTTATCCTCTATGTCCCTAGGTATATGTCGTTGTTTGGTTTTCAGAGATTGCTGTAGGAGTTACTTTGCTTTTCGAAGTTAGTTTACTAAAGCTGTGCAGAAGACGTCCTTGGTACAAACTCAGTTCTTTAAAACTTATCATTAGAAAAATAATATACATTAGTGTGATCAGAATTTCTGCCGCCCCCCTCCCCCCATTGTGATCGCCATGGAAAGAATTCAAATGACACATAGATGCCTAGACCAGTGGGGAGCCGTGCTTAGCAGGAGGAGAGTGGGTGCTGACCCAAGGGTTTGTTGTTGTAGCCGCATACAAACAGCTCCCCGGGAGCTTTGTGCCTTCGTCGTGGCTGACAGTCTTACTTGGGTTTGTTCTTTATCAGCAGGCCTCCAGCTGTAAGTTAATCTTAAGGTTTTGATTGATACCTAGTGACCTTAAGGACAGTTCAGACAGTCACGTCTCCTGGGTCAGAGGCATGACTCAGACCTCACTTTCTGTAGTACTGGAGTCGGCAGTTCAGGCCTCGCTTTCACCAGCTGATCTTAGGAGGTATGGCTACCCCTAATAGCCTCCACGCTTGCCAACGTCCTCACTAGCCACCTGACATGACCGTGGCTGTTAGTTGAGTGGTAGAACACTTGCTGTGCCCACGGTCTCGGATAAAGTCCTCAGCAAGTGTGCGTGCATACACACAAACACACGTTATTTTTTGTAATTTATAGTGTTCTTTAAATATTTATCTTGCACATGGTAGTGTATGGCTTTTCTTTCCTATTTCTGATTTTTGTTTATGTGGCCTGTTGCAACTGAGAGTAGTATTGAATAATCAATTGTAAAGTTGTATGTGTTAGTTTCTACTTTCAGGATTACAATTCTAGTTAGTTTGAAGCTCTCTTGTTAGTTACATAGAAGACTGAATGTCTTGGGCTCAGTTGGTGAGGTGCTTAAGGACCTGAATTTGATCCCCAAACCCTGCAGAGTTTTGTTTTTCTAAAGCCAGGTGTAGTGATGCAGGTTTGTAATCTCAGTGCTGGAGATAAGTGCATTTCTGGGGCTGCTAGTTGGTCAGCCAGCCTAGCCTGCCTCTTGAGTTTTAGGCTAGAGACCTCATTCCTCCTAAACACGGAAGTATTGTCTTTCTTGCTCAAAGATGATAGTCTGGATTTTGAGCCAGAAATCTCTGATTTTTACCTGGCTGCCACTAGTTATATATTATTTATTTTTTTAGATCTTTAAAATAAGATGTTTAAACTGATTGTGTCCTGAGAGTTATCCCCCCGAGTTGTCTTATTGTAAAGATTTTAAACCTTTTTGTTTCTTGAATGGGCCTTGGGTAAAACATGCAGACTCTTTTCATATGTGCAAGATAAATATGCTTCTGAAAGTTCTATTATATTAAAATATTGGTTTAAAAATAGTGATTGTATATTCAGTGGCGTGCTTATTACCACAAAGTCGAATGAAACATTGTAATGTTTATACTAATACTGGTGTAAGTGATAGTTTGAGATTTGAAGCAACTGAACTGATTGGATATATCTGAGTTTCAGTGGCGAAAAAAATGACAGGTGAAGACAGTTGTTAGGACTGTGAGCTTGTTACCTGGGTTTCAGTTAAGTAGATACCACATGCAGTTAGTGCGGTAGGAGAGTAAAGGTGTAATTTCTCCTTTGCCCCTCAATAAGTCAGTTACTGACAAGGAAGGTAGGATTACTCTTGGATTTTATTGGTTGTTTATTCTTAAAGGATACGGGGAAAGTAGAAGAAAGGAATAACCATAGCATTCACAAGGTGGAAGAGATTGGGGAAGATCTGTTGTGGTCAGGCAGATGGTAAAATATGGAGGAAAGAAAAGTGGAGTCTGGTGTTTAAACCTTTAAGGTATTCATCTTTAAGTGAATTAAAATTGGAAAACTTGAAAGATGTGATTTGTAGAAAATCTGGTCATCGCAGAAAGTCTGATCCTATGTCAGAATATCAAGGGCAGTAAAAAGATTTTCAGTAACTGATTTTTAAAATTAACTTTCTCATTGCTGTTCTTATTCTTGCCATATAAAATGTTAATATTCCTTTTAAGGAAAATAGCGTTTGATGCAGTTGAAGTCAGTAAAGCATTCGGTGCAATTGTGGTTCATTAACTGAGTAAAGTATGTGTGTAAAGTGTGATGTAGGGTCTTGAGAGCGGTAAGCGCAATGGGCAGAGCCTCTGCGGGACTTAGATACTAAGGGTGTGCAGACGAAACAACTGGACAAAACTCAGACGTGGAATGGTCAGTGAAGGCCTTTGTGAAGACAGACAACTAAGGAGAATTGCTAGTGTTAGGAAGGTGCTTGGCATTGAAAAACTGAGCTGAGGTCATTGGAACAGCAACAACTGCAGAGACCCTGAGTTCAAGACTGCCACGGAGGAGGTTGTGCCAGGGATGACGCTTCTCTTCCTCCTCCCTTTCTCTTCTCTCCCTCCTCCTTCTTGCTTTCTTCTCCCTTTTTCCACTTTTCTAATTCCACATATCAGTATCGCTGCCTACACTCTTAACTCTTGGTTCTCTCACCGTCACTACACTTAACTTTGGTTTAATAGACCCCTGTCTACACTCTTCTTTCATTCCTGTGCTGCCTGTGTCTGAGGGATCCCAGCCTCAAGTGCTTCCTTTATTGCCTGACATTGCTGCTTATTTATTGCTTCCTCTCTCTCTTCACTCTCAAAAACATTTTACATCTCTTCTCCGGCCTTAAACCTCTGATATCTCCTTTCATATCTGTGCTTTGAGCTGATGGCTTTGTTTTGTATTTTAGCAGAAAAGCGAGTGACCAGAGATTTGCAGTATACTTCCAATAATGTCTACTTACTTAAATGTATTCCTGCTTAACTTTCTTGTAGCAATATACCCTATGTCTAAGTCTAGTCTCTTAGACATTCCACCCACATTTCCAGAAAATCATCTGCATTCTATCCTACCATCAGTTTTCTCCTATGGTTATTTTACTGTTGCTGTGATAAAATAGCCAAGGGATAAGAGTTGTATCAGGGAGGCATGGCAAAAATGAGGCAGGTGTGGGTGCTGGAGCAGGATGCTCAGAGATCACGTCCTTTATTATCGGTGCAGAGCAGAGAGTGAACTGGAAATGACATGAGGCTTTAAACTTTCAAAGCCTGGCTGCAGGGACATACTCTCTTCAACAAGGCCTTTCATATTTCCACAAACAATGCCAACTGGGAACGAACTGATTTGTGAACCTATGGGGGACATTTTCATTCAAAGTACTACATCCACTATATCAAACTTTGTGTGTCTTACAGATTCCACTTCAGCTAGTCTTTCAGCCATTCCTTAGTTCTTTTGCTCCTCCTATGACAAAAGATGTCTCTGTTTTTACCTCTAGTTACTCTGTTGCTGCTCCTTGTGGAGCTGCTCTGTAGTACTGTTTCAGCTCCATTGTCCAACCAAAAGTGCTGCTAGGAAGTGACCACCAAATGACTTCTGTGCAATTAAATACATAGATTAATACTCATGTTACTTATTTATAATGAAGAACTTTGAAACCTTGCATTTCTTTGAACTGGTTACCCCAATTTTAAGAATACCTACACAACTGTCTTTATTTAGTGTTGCACGTGACTTTCGTCCTCATAGGATGGGAGGAAACGAGTGACACCCTGGTTGCCCAGGTTGTTTAAACTTAAAGCAGCTTTAAGGAGTAGGGAGGCTACAGAGGGCTTCTCCCGAGCCTTACATTCCAGTGCATTAATTTGCAAGCATGAAGTTCAGAAAGTGTTGGCATTTTGTCATTTAAATTCAGTTGGACATCTTTGCTGTATTTTATTTTACTTGAGTCACAGACAATTTGAGTATCTTGAAATGCTGAGCCTGTTAAATACATAAATCTGAATGTTAGTTGACCAAAATTTCTTAAAATATTTGTGATAGAACTATATAATCAGATTAAAATGATAGCATCAGGAAAGCTACCACTGCAGAGATACAAACACTAAAGATATGAAACATTAAATTATGATAACTGGACAATAATTTGATTTAAAGGGAACATTGTTGGTTAACTTTTCCTTTGTCAATAAAAGCAACCTTTCATTTTACATTTTAATAATTGGCCTTTGAAATCTGAATTATTAAGATATTCAGAAAATATTTACAATGTGGCAGTTTTGCTAATTAATATGCTGCAACTAAAACTCAGCTTTTCTTTTTGTCTGCTGATATTTTTGTACGTACTACTCAGTCATCAATTCGGATTTTGAAAATATTTATCTGTGTAATCAAACTTTTTGAGAGTTTTTGATATATACCCCATGTTAACTGTATGTATATGGTTAGTTTCAACTGTCAACTTGATGAAATGTAGCATCACCTGTGAGATGGGCCTCTGAGCACGTTTGTGAAGTACCGTGTGGATGGTGGGAATCAGACTGGAGTCCTCTGAGAGCAGCCAAAGCCCTTAACCACAGAGCTATCTCTCCTGCCTCCTCTGAACACACTCTTGTTTTAATTATGTTAATGGAGGTGAACCCACACACTGGTGGCACCTTCCCTGGAAAGGGGTATCTGCTGTTGATTGTGGGTGTAATGGGACCAGCTCTCTCAAGCCTCAACCACAGTGACTTCCTTGAAAAGATGAATTATAACCTAGAATTGTGAGCCAAATAACCCTTTCTCTTTTAAATTGCTTTTTGTCATGGTCTTAACACAGCAACAGGTGATGTCTGTTTTTGATGTTAAGGAGTGTTTCTAGAATGCAGCAGAGGGGTGAATCATGTTCTCATATCTGTTTGCTTTGTGTGGTTTTATTGGAGAATTGAGAACCTCAATGCTGAGAGATCTCAGTGAGCAGTGATTTGGTGTTGATGGTGTGTTCATGAAGTATGAGTGTCCCTCTTTTGTTTGAGGTTACTTATTCTGTTTTTTTCTTGGGTGTTAAGCTCTTTCAGTTGTAAATTTTCTTCTAGCACCTTTTGTAAGGTCAGATATGTAGATATTGCTTAAATTTGGTTTTGTCATGGAGTGTCTTATTTTCTTCATCTATTGTAATTAAAAGTTTTGCTGGGTAGAGTATTCTGGGCTGGCATCTGTGGTCTTCTAGAGTCTGTAGGCCGTTTGTCCAGGACCTTCTGGACTTTAAGAGTCTCCATTGAGATATCAGGTGTTAATTCTAATAGGTCTGCCTTTTTATATTTTACTTGGCCTGTTTTCTTACAGCGTTTACTATTCTTTCTTTGTTTAGGGTTTTTTTTTTTTTTTTTAATTTTTAATTTTAGGAATTTCTTTTCTGGTCCAGTCTACTTTGTGTTCTGTATACTTCTTATGCTTTGATATGTAACTCCTTTGGGTTGGGGAAATTTTCTTTTATGATTTTTTTCTGGAAATATTTTCTCTGCTTTTGATCTGGGTTTCTACTTCCTGTATTCTTACTGTTTTTTGATTTGGTCTTTTCATAGCATCCCATATATCATGGACATGTTTGTGTCTGGCTTTTGATTTTCAATTCTTAAACTGATTTAGTCATTTCCTTTCTCTGTTTGTGCTTTCACAGATTTTCCTTTTAAGGGATTTATTCTTTTCCTTTGTCAGGACTTCTGTCAAATTCATAATGGCTCTTTTAAGATATTTGTCTTGTGCTGCAGCTGTGTTGCAGTAGTCAGGGCCTGGTAGGGTTGCTGGGCTCTAGTTGTCTCTGTTGTCCTGGCTGTTATTGATTGTGCTTTTAGGATGGCATTAGGAATCTGGGTTTGGGAAGATTATAATTCTAGGTGCTAATATCTGGACTTTGTTAGCTGGGTGCTTTGTTCTTTGGTTTCTGTTTCTTGCTCTCTGGTTCTTAGAAGAATGTGTAGACTATATGTTTCCAGATATTTTTATGGGATCCTGCTAGGTGTGGCCACTAGGGGGTTCCAGGTAAAATATGTTTCTAGGTGTAGGGAGCTGACACTTAGGAATGGGAAACTACTAGGAGGTGGAGAGGGAAGGTTGAGGGGGTCATAGGAGGGAGGAAAGCAGGGTGTTGTTCATCATGATCTGCTTAGTCCCCTGGGAACGAGGGCAGAGAGTGAGGAGAGGCCACAGCAGCAGGTCTTCTCTAGAGCTGGTGTGAGAATGGGGATTGGATGTGGAGAATGGAGTGAGTGGTGAGGATCTGCAGTTAGCCTGTCTGCTTAGAGCCTGCAGGTTCCCAGGGAGAACTGTTGGAGATCGGAGCTGGAATAAAGCCATGAGGAGGACGAAGACACTTGGAGATCTGTGTGATCCACTGAGATGGGGGTTGGGGTTGTAGGACTCTAGCAGGGAAGGATGCAGAGGTGATTTTCTGTAGAGCTAGAGATGAGATTGGACATTCTACCTGTTTCCCTGGTCAGTGTGGCCTGTGGCTTCTCAAGGAGTTTCAGTCTGAATTCATTCTCAGAGAACAATGCATTAAAGATTTGTCCATTTTGCCTAAATTAATAGTTCCTTTTTCATTGTTCAATAGCATTTTGTCATTGAAATCATCATTTTAGCTATTTACAAAGAATGATACCCTTATTAATACGAACATTCATGTACTGACTGGTTTTGATGTAAACATAAATTTCAGTCTGATAAATAACTAAGAGATAGAATTAATTATGTGGTTATATAGTAAGCCACTGTTTAGTATTTTATTGCTAAAACTGTCTTCTAAAATGGCTACTTTTGTTTTTAAAAGGTGTCTTAGTTGAATTTTAGAGCTCTTTGATGATAATTCTTTTCTTTTTGGTCTTAAAATGCTGCTGGTAGTCAGTGGGGGCTAGTCTTCCAGGTGTGTCTTACTCTGGCCTGGGCTTTACTTCAGCCCTCATCTTTGCTACGCACTGAAGCCTGACATTTCTTTCTGTCAGGAATTTTTGTCATAGTATCAGACAGACCTTGCATTGACATGTTTATTGAAAATGTAGAATATATTTAGTGATACCTGCTTTAACATCCTTGCCTAGTAATTTCACCATTTGTCTAATTCTATATTTATTTCAACTTCTTATGAGTTATAGGTTCCTGATTTTTGGTATACTTTCTGTTGGGTTCTTTTATGCTAGTCTGTCGGATGGTTCATATATTGTTGGACTGCTTGAGGATGCTGTTATGTTACGTAGAACCAGGCTAATCTTTTTTGAGTTAGGTGTCTCCAGAGTGTTTTTCTAAAGCTTATTTGATTTGATAGTTGAGTCTTACCTTCTTTACATTCTGAACTTGAAACCTTACAAGCTTTGAGGATTGTTTCCTCTGTTGATGTTTTCAGAAGACTTTTCTCTAGTCTGTGGCTTTTTCATACATAGATAGAAATCGTCACTCAGCTTAAATCATTAAACTCCTATTAGAGGAGTTCTCTGTTCAGACCCTTGGGTTCTTTACTGCTAAAGCCTTGGTCTACATTTGCCCTGCAGATTCTAGCTGTTGGTTTCCTCTGTCTAACTTGGAACTTGTGTAGCCTCTTAAGAACCTTGAACTCTGATTGGCTTCCACTCTGACCTTCCTACAGTGATCTGGAAGTACTGATAGGGCTTGCTCTGTTGGCTGTGTTCTCTTCATATCCGGAAATGAGAACTACCCTTTTTGTTTTCTTTCGTGGAAGGTATCTCTGCTTAATAGAAAATTTCCCTGTAGTTTGGCAAACACATACTTTTCTGACTTTGAACTCTTTGTAGGCCGTTGTGGGGAAGCAGTTTATAACCTGCAGCAGGAGCAATGACACTCTTGTCCCTGGTTGTCCCTTTCAGTCTTAGGTAGTGTGTACTTCGGGTCATTTCATTCCCTGGCTGTCAGTTATCACCACAATGCATTATTTAGTACAATATAGGGTGAAGATGGTGACAAATGTTCCTTTCTCATACTTGTTAAGAATATTATCAAAGTATTACTTAGCACATAAATTTTTATCCTAATTGCCCTTTTTTGTATAATTAAGATGTACTGTTAAAGATGTGAAACACAAAAGTATTAAAAATTACCGTGCTTAATTTTAGATTTAAAATACATCTTTTGATAAAATTTATACAATAAAAAGTGTACTATATGGAATTTTACCCAAATAAGATATTTTTAAAGACAAAAGCATTCTTACTGTATAACTAGTGACTCAACTTTTAGATTGTTGTCCACTGGATTAAGTTAGCATTAAAGTAAAATAGATCCTATCTTAGAACTTTTTAATACTGTTATACACTAACATTACAAACGAGTACTGGCTAGGAGCTAGATGATAGAAAAAAAAAGTGACAGCCAAGCCAAATATGTGTTAACTATTGTTATGGGACATCCAGTTCACTTCATAATTTTGTCTTTAAAATACCCTAATTCCTGACTTGAGGATATAGATAGGTCTATGGTAGAGTGGTGGCCTAGCAATTGCAAAACTCTGTGCTCACTGTTAAGCACAGCATAAATTAAATAATAAACACAAATGGTTTAAATGATATATAGTAATAAATATACTAATGGTTAAGTAAATTCTTTTTTTTTTTTTTGAGAGGCATACTTTATTTGAGATACACATAAAAAGTTTTTAATGTTCAGTTACAGTTTTGCTCTAGAGTTGGGCATCTTGAAGTATTTGAGTCCAACATGTACCATGCATGGTCAAACAGTAAAACCATCGCTTCAGCAACTTAGTGATTTTATTATATGGACTCTTTGTAAAACTTTGTCAATGATGGTAGTGACCAAGATAGCTCAGTCAGTCAACAGGTTCTCCAGGGCAGGGTCGAGGAATAAAAGAAAAAGGACAATTAGATAACACTGTAGCATGACCCAGCCCATTCTGAGGGTGAGGCGGGTTTATTTTTTCCCAATCTGCCTGAAGCCTACTTCTTTGTTCTAGCCCAAAATCAGATTCCTGCCTGAGCTTACTTCCCTGGCCTAATGCCAAATTCCTGCCTGAAGCCTACTTCCTTGTCCTGGTCCAAAGTCAAATTCCTGCTGAGGGGCCCTAAAAGCTCTCCACAAGTTAGTTTTCTATTAAAAATTATTCTCTTAGTGGATTGTGTCAATGTATATGTATTTGTAAACCTTTGTATGTGTCCCTTTTAGTAACACTGGTTTGAGATTTTTGTTGTTTTTTTTCAATTGCCAGCCTTATTGGTTACCAGTACTTAACCGCTTTTGCAGAGGACTTGGGTTTGGTTGTGACTAGCACCTCTGTCACATGGCTCACATCACCTGTAACTCCAGCCCTAGGGGACCTGATACCCTGTTTCCATGATCACAAACCTATTCACATACATCCATGCTTATACATAATTTAAAAAGTACATAAAAATGTAAGGAGTTTGTGTGTAGGGTTAATGTAATGGATTTAGCATATGGGTGTGGAATGTGTCTCTAGGAGCCATGTGAAGTTTCCTCAGTTAGAGTTGCTGTCTCTGAACCTGAAGGTCACTGACTGGGCTGTGCGGGTTGGCAGGTCAGTGAGCTTCAGGGATCTGCTTGGCTGCCCCTTTCCAGCCAAGGCTCCTACGTGGGTTCTAGGGATGGAAACAGGTCCTGAGACTCGCAAGGTAGTCTCCTTATCTGCTGAGCCATCTCCATAGTTCTTACCTAACCTATGAATTGTAAATTAGATATTTTTAGTATCTCATCCTAATGTGCATTTCATATGATAATAAATATATATTTTTTAAAAATTTTGAATGCAAAATTATAATGGATAGCAACATTATTTAGTAGCTATATATATATATATATATATATATATATATATATATATATACTACTTTTCTAAGAGTAAATGTTTTATACTCTTAAGGCTATTTGTACTGAAATGTATTTTATACATTCTTTGTATAAATCTTTGGATTTTTTGAATTTTAATATACAGTTTTGAAACAGCATGATAGTTCTTGTCTCAGTTTCATTTTCTAACCTGACATGTACAGTGCGTGTTTATTTACATGTACAGTGTTTGTTTATTTTGTGCATATTTACCTGGGTTGAAAAGTGAGCATCATTAAAAAATTTCCCCAGTGGCAAAAAGTGAATCCTACTTTCATGTGCATGGACTTGGGGGTCTTGGGGTGCTGAAAAGCAGGTCCTCGTTCTTTGTTGCAGTTATGCTGGTAAACATTGACTTGGGTTTTTAATCTAATAATTGTTTTAAAAATACCATGTATTTCCATCTGATAGCATGGAAATAAACTTCGTGAGCCACATGAATCAATACATAAATAGCTTACATTCCTAGCATCTGAGTATAGGCAGTGGGGTGGGGACATCTAGTTAAATGACTGAATCTGAATTAATTGGTCATTTGGAGAATAACCAGAGAATATTTAAGACAAAAAGGTTTTGGGTAAGGGGGTGGTTTGTTGCTGTTGTTTTTCTTGTTATCTTTGTTTTTGTTCACGTTTCTTCCTGTTGTGTAATATCTGATATTGTGACAGAGTAGTGGAAGATGTGAACGGACAGTTTTCATATCAGATAATCTCTGCCTCAAAGCCTAGTGCTACTTGCCTGCTCTCAATACCTAGGAGGGAGGATGGGATAGAGTCTTAAGACAGTTGCTTTTTGGGTTTGTTTTCTTTGTATTTTGTGTGCTACATTGAATATTTTTGTTAATGTTATGTATATTTACATGTTAGTAATTTTGATGGCTTTTGGATAATTCCACTCTAGAGGGAGAACTGGTGGGCGGTCCTTCCTGTGACACGACCCTTGAGTGACAGTTCTATTTGATTGCCTCCAGTACTGTGAGGAAAGGACACGACTCTATGGTGAGGACTGATGGACATACATTATCTGAGAAAAGAAACTACCAGGTAAGATTGTTTTCCTTCCCTTTCTCCATTTGTCATAAGTGCATTGAACTGTTTTGACATAATATAGAATTGGAACTCACTGATTATAATGAGTACAATCTCCTGAAAATTTGTGGTATAAGTTTAAATATTATATAATGGAATTGACAGCTTGTAATAATTGTTAATATTTTATAAAATGACACATGATTATAATGTATATTTTTAGTACCAGAACAATTTTCTGACATACATGCCAAAATTTCAGATTATCTGATATATAATAAATGATTTTTGGCTGGATTCAAAGGCAGTAGTTCATAAAGTATCTTATGCATATTCTGAAAGAATGATATATAAGTTTTGGGTTATATTTTGTATTATACAGTGTTAGGGAAATGTAGATAGCATTGGATAGGCTATAGAAGAAATATAAGTGAAATCTAGGAATATATGATGACCATTTCCTGTTTAATTTTGTCACTAATATGCTGTCCTTACAACATCAGATTCCTGTTTCATTCCTTAACACTATCCACTCTTAATATAATTATGTAGGGATGCTCAAAAGATATTGGAAATCTAACATTTCTATTTCTTCCTGAGTTTTCTAAAGAAGGGGAACTTTAAAGTTAGTGTTATTGAAGTGATTTTTTTAAATAAACAAAACAGATAGTATGTGAAGTTAAATTTTAAATGGAATCCTAAGTTCATTTCATTCTATAGTGAATCCAGTATAAAATTGTGAAGTAATATTAAATACTGAGTAAGTTCATATAGGAATATGCTGTTAGGCTTCCTGTGTAGACATGGTTCCAGCCCGTTGCTCCCTCTTACCTCAGGAGTTTGTCCTTTGAGACTAAGATAGCTAATGTGACACACCAGCTTTGACTCACACACTCGGCATTTGGTGGAGTGTACTTTCTTTCTGTGCATGGAGGCATGAACAGTGGAGAGAACTGAAAGTGAGTTTTATGCTGTGTGTCCGTGAAGAGCCTTTGGTTGTAAGACCTGGGCTCTGTCTTGGAGCACCACCCCCAGTAGAAGATGCTTCTGTACCTAACCTTCCTAGAACTTTTGCCTAACTTGATGGGTGAAGGTTCTGGCCAGATCTTTATTATTTAATAAGCTAGAGTAAGCTGGGATTATGCTGAAATCAGTTCTCCCTATAACTCCTCTCTGATTTGTCCTCATAGACTGGACTAGCCTGTGCTAATTACTATTTGTGCTTGCTATGTAGCTCTTCCTACCTCAGAACCACTTCCATCAGTTTTATACTTGTAAGACTTGGATTGGTTACACTTTTTGGGCTTTTGCATCTTTGTTAAGTTTTGCTAAATCACTACAAGAATATTGTAATTATGGGTTGTGTGGCATTTCAGTGCTCACAAACATTATTTGCAGAGTGTGAGTAAAGAACTTTCATTTAATTTATACATTGTAGCTAATTTGTGTCATGGAACAATATTCATATACACTTCTAGAATTTATACTTATGAAAGGAATAAAGCAGTTATATTTTACCAAAAAAGAGTTCCTTATTTCTGCTTGTACTACTGTAAAGGTGCTTTATTCTAGTTTCAATATGCAAATAACACAAGTTTTTGAGCTTGCGTGAAGATGCTTTCTTGATTAGACTTGCTGGGTGAAAATATTTTTCATTTGCCTTTTACTGTTTTATAGTGGTATCCAATGTATATTGAAATGTCTTTGGAAATAGGTCTGGGTTGTAAGATTGTTTCATTTTTGAAACCTCCTCTGAAAAGAACATATGCATAAAGACAGGTTTCATATCTAGCATTAAGATGAGTTTATTGAGAGTGTATGGGATAGTCACATAATGTTGAATCACCAAGGCAAAAAAATGTATGTTTTAGTAGCTCTTAGGAGCTTGTATATTCTAAGATGAAACTAATTTGGAGTTTATAAATTTTTACTTTATAAGAATTTTGCTCTTTTCATTGTTAAAGTAGACTTTCTTTGTATCTATATAACTTCATTTATTTGAGAGCTTTTGGTTTTAGAATTTGTTTCTTTAAGCATCTTGATAATTGCCTAATATTTGAGCTTAACAAAAGTATTTCTCCAATTTTCATTTCTGTATAGACTTTATAGACTTTCAGTTACAGAGGCATTGAAATACTGATTTTTGTAGTAGTATTAACTTTGTATATTTTGCTTGTCAATAAGCCCAGTTAGGCATTTGAATATAGTAGATGAAGTTTGTTTGCATAAATAAATTAGTTTAGGAAAGCAGTCCTTTTTGAAAAGGTTATCAAGTTCTTTATAAGAAAGTGGACATTATGTCAGTTTTAAATTTTTCTATATTTATTTATTCTTCCTATAATTATACAGATTTTGCCACAGCTATGAGCATGCACAAATTTAAGTCATCTTAGTTACCACTTTCTCTAATACTCAAGCTCTAAACATGGCACCTACTTGACTTTTCTTGGTTGTGTTCCTCTACATGATTTCTCTGTGTATTTATGCCCTTAGTACCTCTTCTCACTGCCTTTGCTAGGTTTGACAATTAGTAATTAAAAGCTGCTTTAACGCTCCATGTGCCTTGTACCCCAAGCTTCTAATAGTTTGGATCTCTTAAGGAATGGTATCCTTTCTTCATGACTCAATAATTTGATTTCCATTTTTCCAGAAGCTTCTCTATAATGGACACAGGACTTTTTTTTTTTTTTTTTTTTTTTGCTTTCAAGTCCTGTATATTTGTAGATTAGTGTTGGCCTTAGGACCAAACAGCTATCTATTTTCTTTCAATTTCCTGTACACTTATACTGTTCGTTCCATAGACAGAAGCTACAAATGATTACTAGAACTCGTTTAAGTTAAATAATACTTACATTTTTAGTTTGCCAATCATGCAAGCCACGTTTTAAATGCATAGTGTATACTTCTGCAACTGGCTACTGCACTGAGCAGTACACATTGACTGTTTCTGTCATTCTGTAGAACTGCAAAATAGTGCTTTTTTGTGGATGTGGTCAGCTTGTTGAAAATTCCAGCCACGTTTGCCTACTTTGGCACCACCAGTACCTAACGTGGTACCTGCTATACTAGTAGATGTTCAGTATACATTGTGTGAATAAAATTATAGCGAAAAACTGAGAGGAAGAAACAGGGAAATGTGCTGGCTATTTACTAGTGAGATTTCTGAGATTTTTTACACTGAATGCAACCTACCTTTCATTTATCTTTTAGCAATAAGAATCAATTTTTTTCCTCATAAAAGTGTTGAAGAAAAACACTAAGTCCGATATGAATGTTCACCGTCCTAATTTTTTTCTTAGTGCTTTGCATTGTAATCTCTCTTAATGAGTAAAAGTGCAAATGCCGTTTGCTGGTTTTGGTTTTTTGTTTTTTCTTAACAAATATGTATTTTCAGCTTGTTATATTTATGATGATATTGCCATATCTCATCTCTTGTTTTATTTTTCAGCAGTAATCATTAATTTGAGTTTGGCATTTCACTCCTTCTATGTGTTTTTTTACTGTGTATGTAGGTTTCCATATTTACAGGAACATCCTTCTTTATGGCAGTGGTTTGACAAGTTATCCCTTACATTCCACTGTTTTGAGTAGGAAAAACGAGCTTTTAGCCCACTTAACCTTCAGACACTTTCCCTAGGTGAATACTCAACACTTGATATTGTAATATAAAGTACAAATTAATCTAATTAGTAAACACGTAAGTGGTTAGGAAAGGGTGTTTCTACTTGGTAAATTTTAAGCATTCCTATTTACAGACTAACATTTTATACTGCAGTGAGATGTAAGTCTAAGCCATGGAAGCACCTGTTTCATTTTTATAAGTATGAAAAGTCTGTCTACAGGCCCCAGTGTCTGTGGTTAGTGATTCTCAGAGTTGTGCTAGTTAGCTTGGGGCCTCCTCTGGGTACTTCTAATGTGTTTAGAAACACAAACATTTGTGCATCTTTGAATATGTCAGATATTGAGAAACAGTGAATATCAGAGACCACTTAGTAGAAAAATCTGTAGGATTTTTTTTTTTTTTTTTCAAACAAATACTTAACAGTAGATCTGGTGCCTAGAATAATAGTAGAGGTAGGCTTTAGTCTTTGTTGCTGTTTGGTGTAGAATGAAGGTAAGTAAGAGTAAGCTGATGAAAAACTGAATCACACACACAAGACTAAATCTAGTGAACTACTTCACAGTATTCTCTTCTTAGCTCTTGAAAATCCTGTTAACAATGGGCCCTAAGTATTGTCCCTGGTCAGAGATACAAAGCAATAGAGTGAGATAAAACTCAAAGTGATGACTTTATGTTTGCTTCATTTGCATTTATTAGAGCTGCTAATGGGGTGGTGCAAAATAATAAATAATGCCAGTAGCTAAGGCTGCTTGCTGTTCCTGCCACAGTCACTGTTTCAGTATCTGAAGTCACTTGGAATTTATAACTTAGATTGTAAAGTAAAGCTTGTACTGTTTTTGACACCTGTCCCCCTTTCCCATGTTTCCTTGGCTAACATCAGGTTAAATGAATTCCAGGTTCCTCAGGGTTGGCTCACTGCTACAGTATGCTAGCCTTCCTTTGTGTTCTGTGCAAATATATTTTTCCTTCTGAAATCATAAAATGACATCAAGGTTGTTTTCTTCAATTATTTTTGCTACATTTGTTCAATCCTGCATACTTGTTGCATGTGTGCACACACATACATAATGCATATATGGTGGAGGTCAGGGGACAGCTTGCCAGAGTTGATTCCTTCATTCTAACATGCTTCTGCCTATTGACCTCAGGCTCTGTCGCAAGTATCTTTAACCAATGAGTCATCTCAACTGCCCCGTGTTTGTTTACTTGTAATAAAATGCATGTTGTGGCCCACCCTTAGTGTCTTGGTGGGTTTCATAGTTCCCCAGTACCAAAATATTCTGCTAAGTATGTCTGTTAGGCTAAATGTCTTACGGTGGTGGTTTAAATAGTATGATACACTATTTTGTTTCCAAAGATTAAAAGTATCAGGTGGCACACCTTGTATTTATTTTGGGACTGTGGCTTCCTTTTGGGAATTCAAATCCTAGGCTTTGCTAAGTAGCCACACCAAATCCTGTGAAAATGTCTACAATAAAATTGATGTGATGGTATCTTTGGGAGCCCCAGGATGAAAGTAGATGAAAACAAACGAACAAAGTCCCCCATTTGTCCTTCTTCTTTTTTTTTTTTTTTTTTTTTTTTTTTTTGGTAGTTTTGGTAGAAGCAACTCAATATGGATCGGTCCTAGAATAGAGGCACACAGAGTAAGTGCTGAGCAGGTGTTCACTGGTTAGTCTGAGTAGATAGTTTGACATCAGAATAGTTGTTTTTTTTTTTTTTTTTTCCCCCAAAACTGTTAGTAAATGATGCAGCCTAGCTCTGTTCCCTAACATGAGAAGACTCTTGAGTCTCCTTACCTTTAAAGATTGGAATCAACATAGTGCAGTGTGTGGACAGCAGCTTGGGAAGAGAGGGTCTCAAAACCAGGAGGGAGAACAAAGCCAGCAGTGTCTCAGAAGACAAGCTGTGTAGGTTTCAAACATTGAATGAAAATAATGAGAGAGAGACTTTATGAAGCTAGGGAAGTTATCTGATAAATCAATACTCCAAATTTCCTGACTAGTCAGTTCCCAAGAGGAGAGTATGTGTGACAGTATACCAGTTTTGACTTTATCCACATGATCAGTATCTGTCCAACATTGAATGTCACAGGGCATTGAGCTAGTGTTGGAGACATGTTTCCCAGTATTGAGAATAGACGTACTCTCACATAGTCTTCTAAAGATTTTAAATTCTCCTTTCATGTTTAACTTTAAATCTGTCTGAAATTGACTGTATGAGTTAGGAATCCAGCATCTTCTCCATCCAGTCTGTTCTGCTGTAACTAACCACTACCTGCGTTCTATCTGTCAGAAGCACGGATTTTTGGTTACTCTAATAAGCTTGTGCATGCTTGTAAATGATGTTCTGTTGTTTTCAATTTGTCCTATTTATGTTTGGTATTTATATCATTAACCTTGGTCTCAGTCTTAACTTTGATGATTCACTCTGTGACACATTTTGAATATTTTTAAAGACTCCTCCAACTTAAAAAAAACAAAACAAAAACCAAGTTTATGAGTAGAATTGGTCTTGACTCTGGGTTGGAGAGAGTGATCCTTTTACAGTTTTCTTCCTATCTGGGAATTCTATATTTTTCTCAAATTCTTACTTTTAAACATACCTTTAAATTCACTCATATTTACAGTTAAATACTTTGATTTCTGGTTGTAAATGGTACATCAAAAGAGTCTGTTGTATAGATGTTACTGTTAAAATAGCTAATTTTTTAAAATTGGGTTTTATATTCATCATTTTTGCAAAAGTTTTATTCCTAAAATTCATTAGTGGTTTTGTGTTTTCGTAGAAAAGTCACTTGGAAATGATAGTTTCATTTTGTGACTAGCATTTCTAAATTAACTAGTACTTCTGACCAATCGTTGAAAAGAGGTTGTTGGGAAGTAACCTTCTCTAGTTTGTTACTTACTTAGGGAAAAGGTTAGGTGCTCACCATGTTGAGGATGTTGCTGTGATGTTTATGTGCAAGTTTATACATCAATGTGGCAGAGAATTGCTGCAAGGATATTTCATTGTTTCCTGGGCTTCCTGCCCACCTGAGCAGTTGTTGATCCTAAGTTGTCTTGGAGACAAGTTATCACTAGATAGGCCAGCTAGCCTCAGATAGGCAACAAGCTTTTCTTTTACTTTCTGTTGAGTTTTTCTGTGATCCCTTTGTGGCTAGAACACAGAGTTAGTGTGATGCCAGTTATTTGTTCCTAAGTTGAAAATGTTTTGGGGTTCTGTAGTTTTCTATTTCCCTTCCATGTTCAGAGTCCATTAATTTCGGAAATGTTCATGCTTATTAAATTTTACTGTTGTTCATGTATTCCTGTCTGAGAATGTCACTGACACGAGGGTAAAACACTAAGTAAGTAGTGGAGTGTGGTTGGTTTGAGGATCACTTCCTGGAGTGCAGTTAGAACTCAGTGTCTGCTCTCCTGACATACATACATATTTGTTTTCTGGCTCTGACTAAAAGCTCACTTTTAAGGAAACACCTTGCTCTTGCATCTCTGTTACATACTTTCATTATTTATTGCTTGAAGGGGAGTAATTCTAGTTTTCTGCTTTTTGATATCCATAATTTAATACTTCGACTTCTTTCTTTTTCCTTCATTTTTAACCTTTTTGTCTATTCATTTTCCTTTCCTATTTTTCTCCCCCATTTCTTTCTCTTCTTCACCCTTTTCATGTTTTGTTTGGGGTATCCTTTTCTTCTTACTTATGCATTTCTGGTGGTGATGAATTACGTTAGGGTTCCTGTGTGTGAAAATTTATTTTACCCTCATTTAAAAAATATTTTTGCTCAAAAGAAACTGAAAATTGGTAGTTTTCTCTTTTAGCATCTTAAAACTAGCCAGGCATGGCGGCCCCGACCTGTAATCCCGGTGCTCGGGACTGAGCCAGGTAGATGGAGAGTGTTAGGGATGCCTGTGCTGGAAGACCCAATCAATCTGCCGACCAAACAGTACTTTAAAACGGCACTCCACTATCTTTTCACTTATTTCTAGTGAAAAAAAATTATTGGTATATATCTTTCTCTTTGGATACTATTAAGGGTTGAGAACATTTCTTGTTTTATTATAATAAATGTTTAATGTATATTTTGGTTCTGACATAATTTTCTTCATGACGCCAGTGCTTGGAATTTCTTGTGTTTATCAGACTTTTTTTTGTTTCTTTGTGTTTTGTTTGTTTGTTCATTTTGGTCCTCCCTCAGATGTTTTTTATGCTTTGTTCTATGGAATGCAGTTACTTACATGCAAAGTTACTCTGAAAGTCTCCCTCGATTTCCCAATTTACTATGTTTTCCTTTGCATGCTTTCTTGAGTGGGTCTTTGAGCACTGTGTCTTCCTGCTCTGACTTAGCATGCTGGTTGCTCTTCTGTTGTCCCTGTCCACTAATTGCCACCTATGTCATTGGAATCAATAGAGAACGTTTCTGTTGATTTTTGGAGGTTTTCCTATATGTTCTCCACTCTGACGAACTTCATTTGCATGGTTGTGCCCCCCCCCCTCCAGTTTTGTTTTGTTATTTATTTTTTCGTATTTGTGTTAGAATTCTTGAGGTTTGCTGGGGATGGAGTTATATTACTTAGAAACATTTGGTCCTCGTGAGACTTGTCTCTTGTCTCTACCTCTGCCCTTTTTAAAAATCATTAAAGAGAAACAATAGATTTTAGGTAGGGCTGGTTTTCTTCAGCTACTAAGCTATGTTTTTCTGTCCCTTGAATTAGTGTTTCCTGCTCTGGCATCTGAGAACGTAAGTGACCATGTACTCTAGTGGTAGCCTTTAGGATCAGTTTCTCATTCTTTCAGGTGGTTCTCTCCCCTGCCTTTTATGACTTGTTTCCGTGCTTGCTGGTCTTTACTGCACTGAAGACTTAGGAGAACCTTCTCCCGTTTTCCTGAACTTTCTCTGTGCAACTCATCCTGATAGCTTTTTAGCCTGCTTGCTGTAGATGCCTTGGACTGCCCTGACTAGCTCTAATTCTCTGATTTGGGAACTCTCCTTCTCATTGGAGCCTGAACGCTTACTGAGTCAGCTAGGAAGTTCACTTGTTGCCCGTGCCTGAGAACTATTGCTAGAATAGTTTTTCTTTTTTCTTTTTTTTGAGTGAGGGACAGGCCTTGACCTACCAATCTTCTTGCCTCTGTATTTTATCCATTTTTAATCAGTTTGTGAGAAGAGATTTTTCCTGTTAGTCCATCCTAGTTGGACTGTAAGTCTTAATAGTTCATTCTTTGACATGACAAATGAGTTGAGAAGCTAAATGAATCATTCTGAGTAGTAAGAATAAGATTTTGTGTTAATGCTTTGGCTCAGATGCTTTCTGTTGTAAAAGACTATATAATATACAATTCAAATTGTCACACCAGATCTGAGCACTTAAAAATATCATTTGGAAAGCAACATACTATAGATTGATAAATAAAATCCAAGTTGTCATGTCTATTTAACCTAAAGCAAAAAAAAACAGACCATTTTTTTTTTTTAACTTTCCTACTTCATATACTGTAGTATGTAATAGGCTCATAAACAGTTGTCATTCGCTCTCCTGACTGAAGTTACAGTGTTCCCTAATTTTTTAATTGATTTATTCTCACATATATTACATTTCGACCACAGTTTCTTCCTCCCTCTTGAAGTTATAATTTTTAATAAAAATCAGATTTTTTTTTTTTCAAGGGAAAAATGTAGAGGCCATATTTAAGACAAGAAATGCTAAGGTCAGGATTTTGGCATATGGAGTTTTAAATCCTTTCTGCCAGGATAACAGCACTGTGATAATGCTTTAAAAACGTGATAGGTAGGGTAAGAAGCAAGCCCTCATCTCTGCAGGTGTCCCGTGGCACATTGTGTACAGTCATCGACACTGTTAAGATTTAAGAGTGAGGTCTGCTAAAGATAATTGGTTTTCTTTACAACTGCACTTACTTTAACAAATGTAGAGTGAGGGCTGGTGAGCAGCGGGGGCAGCAGCATGCATGGGCGGACAGATGCCTTCCTTAGTGGGAAGTCCTTCTCCGAACACTGTTGCTTGTCACCGTGAGGATGTTATCCTGTGTGCCTTAAATGTTTGACCTTCTTGTTTAAAGGTAAAGGCTATGAGAGAAAACCTATGTGAGATTAAATGCCTCTTTTCCTGTTTGTCTCAAATAAAATTGCAGTTTACTCTTTAATAACACCTCAGGGTTTGTTTGCTTTCAGTACAAAGCACCATCATACACAAATAAAGCTCTTATCAGTGTGATAATTTCCCTGGCTCATCCACTATGCAAACACTATTTTTTATACTGAAGTAGTCGTTTACATTAGAGAAAGCTGGTTGATGGACCAACTTAACTAAGGTCAAGGCCACCTGGAATAAATGTTAGCATCATACATTAACATATTGGAGACACAAAAAGGACATAACACTTTTGTGATGGTGAAGCATTCAAATGCATATTTCAGTCAAAATCGGGAGACATTCTCCAGTGTATGTGACATGGCATTGGTGTTAGGAAAGACATAAAGACTAGGTAAAGTCTGAGATTTAAAACAAAACACAAAATAACAGCAACAGAAACCAAGTAGTAAAACTTAATGTATGTAGACAAGTGATTGAACAACTGAAACCAGGTGAAGCTAGGTCTATCTGGGGGAGCTACTAAGTACCAAATCTTTACACAGGGATGTGTGTATGTGAGCAGCCACAGGAGGAGGCCAGTGTAGCAGGAGCACAGGAAGAGGAGGGGAGAGTAGTAGCAAGGGAATTGAGGTAACAAAGGGTAGGCCACAGGAGAGGAGAGGAGAGGAGCCCACACCACTTTAAATTGTCTCCACTGCCTTTTATTTGCAGTGTTCCTCTGTTCTGTAGAGAAAATTCTGAAGTATGGATGCATCATCTAGAACTTGACATAGCACATGCTGAATAAACATTTGCTAAAATAATTTATGTGGCCAAATACTAGATGAATTTTAAACCATCTTCCCTCATTGAAGGAATACGAGTTTTTAACTGCACTACACCTAATTCAGGATTCTGATGTAGATAACATGGTCTTCAGTGATAGCCATATTATCATCATTTTGAAATAGCATACATATAATAGAATGTATTTATCTCAAAATCATTTAGCTTCTATATCATTAAACAAATATACACATGTGAGTGAAAATGTAAATTTTCACTAGGATGGGGTATAGTTCAGTGATAAAACACTTGCCTAGAATGTGCACAGCCTTGGGTTCAATCTCTAGCACTCTTTCCCCAGAGTGAGTAAATTTAATACTTTATTTAAAAATCTCATCTTCTGTCATCAGATTGTTTTAAAATGCTGCTGTCAATTTACAGTGACCTTCCTACCTCAGCATCTGCAGTGCTTGCACCACAGGTGTGCGCCACCTCACCCACCTTAAAGTACTTTAACATTTCATTATTTGATTAAAGTAACTATCTGGTGGACATGTCCTTAGTTGTTTTTTTGTTTTTTTGTTTTTGTTTTTGTTTTTGTTTTTTTTTATCAACATAGAAACACTTGAGGAATTAATTTCTTCCCAAGGAATATAATTAACCCCAAAGGTCTCTCATTTTTAAGAGTTCACTGGTTCTATCTGTGTAATCCAACTTTCACTTTGTTGACTGATGGTGCTAACATTGACTCGAGCATAGAGTTAATGTTGAGTACTCAAGAGAGCAAGAGTATGTAAGGAGTGGCTAGGCAGCATATCTGAACATACTTCACTAGCATCATGATTTCATGAAGGCCAGGTAAGCCCTATCCTTGCATATTTTGGGAAAGTGTTCAGAGCTTTGCCCTTTTTTGGTGGTTTTAATTAGTATTTTGAAGCAGTCTGAAAGATTCTGGGGTTGGGTAATATGAGGAGATAAACAGGGAGTCATAATGTTGAAACTGGACATTCAGATCTTTATAGCATGATTTCCTTATTTTTCAAAGAGCAGAAGAATCCCATCGTTTATCATGTTCTGGTTGGACTCCTTTCTTATCGTTTGCTGGAGTTTGAACTTCAGAGCTATGGTGTCAACCCTGCTGTAATATCTCAGGGGAGCTCCTAGTGTGGGGCTGGTGCCATGGCTCACCCTCCAACCTTTCCTTCTTCACTTCAGCCTCCAGCTCTGAGCTTTCCCATCCCCAGAGTAGCAAATGTTGAAAGAAGTTGCACAGGTAAGTATGTGGCGGGGAAAGCTGGGGTTAACAGTGGTATATTATTCATTGATATTTTGAGGGTGGGTGGGGCTGTCTTGCCAGTGAGTCATTTTGTTTAGAAATGTTTTTTTGTGTTTTCTTCATAAAGCTATCGTGTAAATTATCAGATAAAAGTCTGGTGTTCAGAAAATAAGCTAAGAAAACAGGAAAGACATTCACAGACCACTAGTTTGCTCTACAAGTCTGATGAGGTGACAAGTTTCTTTAAAGTTTCTTAAAGCTTCTAACAGCTTTAAGTGTGTGCTGTCTTTCCTGGAGTGTTAACCAGGTAGCTGTGGTTTGACTCCCCATAAGAGAAATTCCAAACATGCTTTCCTTTGCAATCGTGACAGGAGGCCTGGGACATTCTGCCATTCTGGGTTTGAAACGTTAACAAAAGTAAGTAGGGTGCAGTTAAGGCACGGCATCTACACACAGTTCAGCAAATGCTTCTGAAGAGTCTTTGTCTCCTGTAATTCATATCTTGTGATGTCCAGATCCTTGAGTACACAAGACATTTGGAATTAAACCTAGGAAAACAAATTCTTCATAAGACCTAGGATAGTTGAAGTCTTTTCTTGGTGCTACGCTCTTTAAAACACTAACTTTTTCAGTGGTTTATCTCCTTAAGTTCTAAAGCTTTACTTTTTTCTGAGAGCCATGTAGGAACACATACCCCTCAACAAAGTATTGGGCTCGTTTCCCCATTCCTTTTAAGAAATGCCTTAGCATACTTGAAACAGAACATCTTTTTGTTGCATAGAGGTCTTGTCTTGTATTCTAAACTCAGAAGCTTTTCTGCTGTTAACTTGCCCTCTCATTTATAGTTTTTTTTATACTCTGTATTTAAGGAGGAAGTCCTGAGTAAGTTTAGGGTGACCTATGGGTTTCCAATCAGCTTCTAGTATTAGTTAAAGTTGATTCTTCAGTGGGTAGATGAGCCACACCTTTTCTCCCATAGATTAACATTATTAAATGGTGAAGAGCTTTGGTTATATAATGTATATTTTCTTTCAAAGTGCTTTATGATTTGGATTTGGACCTATATAAGGCTTATTGATAAGTAAAAATTGAAGAAAATGTGAAAAAAAAAACCCACAAAATGAGTTTATTCACTTTGAATCATGACCAACTTTTAGGAGGAGGCATTTTGGTAAATGCTTTCTGGAGCACATGCACGTATTACGTGTTTGTTTGGACATGCCATCCAGAGAGCCAGCTCCAGGCACCAGATGTCAAGTTTCAGATTCAGAAGATTATCTCTTTTCATCTTTGCTTTCAGACCTTGGACAAACTTTCCATTTGCATTATTTATTCAAAAATATACAGACTATTTCTGGAACCTTTGGAAAGGACTATTAAGACATGCGTTCTCCAAAATTATAAAGCACAGGTGTTTGCTAAGCCCTGGGTTTTCAACAAACCACCTTCATTCAGTCTCCTGTATTTCTTCCCGTGCCATCATCAGCGTTTATTTGCTCATTGTTACTTAGTTATTGAACGTTTTACATTTACTAAACAATGACATTGTTTGCCTTGATTTCTAGGCTATTTATTAATTTGCCTCAGAAATTAGAATTTTTGGCTGAAATTTGGAGGGGAGGTCTCAAATTAATAGAACTATTTGTAATAATTGAGAATAAAGATAGCCAGTTGAAAATCTCGGTATGTTGCTAAGTCAAAAATCTTTTATCACAATATTGTAACCGTACAATATTTCACACAGTTTTAATGACCTGGAATTTAGGCACCCGTGCAGTAAGATTTAATCTGACAGGCTCCTTCCTCATGAATAGATTCCAGTGCTAATTAATACTTCTTGGTAAAGTTGGATAAATTTGTTGTTGTTTATATACCTTTTCCCTACTTGGTAGACAGGAGAGAACCTGTGTGTTTGTGAAGTATATTGAACTGCCAAAGCAAGTTAAATTCTGTATTAGCAATTAAAGTAACTTGCCAACATACCCTGTAAACCCTAAGAAAGGGCAGGTTTGCCATTCTCTCCACACACCCTGAGCACTCCCAGTGCAAATTCCACAGCAGGAGGAACTCATTGGGTGCCCGGAAACAGTGAAGCAGCTAGTGCAGACGTAGGTGCTGGGTGGCTGTGGTGCTGTCTGTCTAGGAGTTTTGTTCTTTTCTGGGTTTTTGTCTGTTTTGAGACAAGGCCTTTCTTTGTTAGTTAGGAATGTCAGAACCTCAAGGGCTGGTGCTGCAGAAGCATCTACATCCCAGGTTCAGCTGCCCGGTTACTGTTAGAGGATAACTGACTTTCTCCAGCAAAGGGAAGCAAGCCATAGTAGATTGACTCCACTTTCTACATGTGTCTTACCTATCTGTCACCAGGGTTTGGATTATTAGCTTCATAATGAAATTTAGTGTTTGGTTACAGTCATCTTAATTTCTTGAAAGATTAAATTCAATTCACTCTAGAAAGAAATATGTTAGTTTATTTGAAATGTAGAAAATTGGCATATGTTAATTTTTGTATTCATTTCTACTTGAAGTTCTCCTTGGGTACTTTTTTCTCTCACTTTTTTTCCCCTTTATCTCTTCCCCCACCCCCTCCCCCCACCCCCCTCTAGTACCACAGTGCTGAGACTCAGACCCAGGGCCTTGCTAAATGTCAGCCCTACAACAGCAACAGCCTCAGACCAGTAAATGTTTGGTTCTTTTGTTTTTTGTTTTTATTGGTCAAATTCAGGCCTCCTTTCTCTGTCTCCTGAAGTCTATGCCCAACAGCAGTTAATTTAAATTAATACAATACTATTTTGTTAAATTATTATTATGCTAAAATTAATGTGAACCTCTTTAAAATAGTTATGATTGGTGTTGTATAGACTGTTGTCTCTGGTGTATAATGGGCCCATCGTTTTGCACAGGGGTCTTTCTGTATAATATGTGATTGTAGCTACCTTGCTTGCTTTGTTGCTCATCACAAAATAAGGATCTTCCTTTGTGTTGATAATTATGTTGACTCTTAACACGCTTCCTATTTTATGAAGGAAACACATTATAAAGGATAAGTTGTATTTGTGTTTGATTGTGGGTCTACCTTGGTGCCTAACGGGGAGATGCTTACTAGATTAGGATCAAAGGCGACTGTGTACTTAGCAGATGCATAGCCTGGAGCAGGCAACTTCACTTCTGGTTCTGAGTTTTCCGGGTTACTAATTGTTTGCCAGCTTTGCACCATTGCAGTGATGGTACAAATAAGCTTTGCTTGTTTGCAGCAGGTCTTCACTGTGTCTTCCCAGCTGTCCACAAACTTGCCATATAAACCAGACCACTCAGATTTAGAGATCCAACTGCCTCTCCCTCTGAAATGCACCACCTGGCCTTGCCTGAATCAGAGCTGATAGTCATTTTACAATTAGGGTTATGATAGATAAAGTGCTTTCTTTTCACTGATTAAGAAGAGCAGACCTTGTAATTTAGCCTTAAAATTTCAAAGAAGAGTGAGCAGTGAGCAAGAATACTTTAGAGATAGCCAGGTCTACAAAGGCTTCGGCGTAGAAAGGAATTTGAGCAACTGAAGGTTTGCCCATAGTTTAGTGGTGGAGGGACGACTTTTTTTGAAGAGAAGTCAGATTGATTACAGAGAGAGGGCCTCTAAGCTTTTTGATTTGTTGAAGAATTTTGATCAGATGCATGAACATAAATTTTCACTTAAATAGCTTGGATGGAGGAAAGTAGATTTAAGGAGAATGAAGAACAAACAGATAAATCCCTGTTTGGATGCTGGTGGGAGTGTCTTGTGCTAGTAAGCGACAGCAGCATAGAGGCTGTTGACGCTGTAGGTACTTAGAGGTTGAGTAGCTGGGACTGACTGCTGAGCTAACATAGGCTGCTGTAAAGTGGGCAGAAGTTTGTGCTGTTCTTTGCCTGGTCTCTGCCCTGTTGACCTAGCACTGTAGGGCCTGCTTTCCTCACCCAGCACTTTCCTCCAGACCCTGCTGTGCTTGCCAAATAGAAAGGGTTTTGTTTGCCTTGGAATTTGTTTTATTTGGTTTTTTTTTGGGGGGGGGGGTTGTTTTTGAGTCAAGTTTCATGTATCCAAAGCTGGCCTAGGTGAATTCCAGACCTTCTTGCTTCTGTCTCCCAAGTGCTGGGATCACATGTGCCCCAACACCTGGATGAGTTGAAAGTTCATTTCCATAGGTTTCTCTCCGTACAGAGCCCTTTTCTAGTTTTTTTGTCTTTCCAGATTTGCTCTTCTCCCACTTTACTTTGTTTGATTTGTTAAGGGTTTGTTCAGACATTGTACTCACTCACTTTTCCTTAGATAGTCTCATGACCTTGTATTTGAATTTCCAAGTTCATTCACAAATTTGTCTAACCAGATTGTCAGCTTGTTAAGAACTATAGCTTTTATTCAAGCTTTGTCATTCAAGTAGATTTTTTTCAGAATGCATGTAGTTTCTTGACCATTAACTAAGATACATGTAAAAAGGAAAAAAAGCATTCAGTTAGAAAAGCCCTGGTGGGACTTCTGGGTGTGTAGAGAAAATGGAAGATCATGAGTTGGTTCATCAGTTGTAAGTTTGTCTCCATTGATGAAGTTACACCGTGGGAATACAAATGCTTGGTGGCACTTTAAATGTGCTGCTAGATCCTTCAGTTAACATTTGAGAATGCTTTTGAAATCATTGTGTATTTGCTCAGCCCAGCATTTGCTAGCATCTGGGTTTCAGGGAAGATTGGTCCCTGGCCATCTTGAAGAAAGGCATGCTGTTTGTTAAGTACTATTCTTTGGATATAGATACATGTAGTCCGTCCCACTTTTCCTATTTCCGTTCTCTTGCTTATTGTTCTGTATAAAGCCATATGTGTATTTTTAAGTTAAATTTACAAGGTACTCTAGTTTTATTTCCCTGACCATTTAAAAAAACGTAAACCCTTGCCTCCACCCCCTTCGTCCATCACAGTCTTCCTTAGATGTCTTTTCTGAAATTGTTGGTTCGATTATCTAAAATTGACAGTTTTGAAAAATTTTTTGCAATCATTCAGACTTACTGAGGCTGGCTTTGAATTGGTGTACTTAAATACTAAGAATACCACAGGAGCAGGTTGGAGAGATGGCTTAGAGGTTAAGAGCACTGATTGCTCTTCCAGAGGTCCCAAGTTCGATTCCCAGCTCACAAACATTTATAATGGGTTCTGATGCCCTCTTCTGGTGTATCGGAAGACAGCTACAGTGTACTCTTATAAATAAAATAAATCTTAAAAAAAAAAAAAAGACTATCACAGGAAATTAAATTGGGTACTGTGCCTTCCTAAGTAATAAAATAATAGTACAGTTGGACATTCAAGCCAGCCCAGCGCCTCCATCCTGTCCCAGTGTCGTTCTCTGTACTTTCTGAGACAGAAGAATTCTTTTTGAAGAATGAGGTGGTTAGAGAAAATTTAGTATAAACTAACCTATCTGTGTGCTTTTAAAAATACATAACTTATTGAGTCAAAGGAATGATGAAAATGTTTTGATTAAATGTTTCCCATATGAGAAATATTACATTTTGGTATAGAGCATAATTCCTAGGGAATGTTTGTGCTGCATTTTATAGTCTGGTCTGAGAATCAAGAAGAGTCAGCCAGTTTGCACTGTAAGCCCTGATCAAAGAATGTAGCAATCCTTGTTTCTGATACAAAGAGGAAGTGTTACTTCATTTTTTAAAAAATAGTTTAAATGAATTACAAAATTGACTTTGATTTATATGATACAATGAGGCGTTTCATTATAACACTGACATACACCTTTTCATTGATAGAGTGTGGTTTCTAGATTCCCTTTATTCTTTGCAAAAAAAAAAAATGTGAATTTTTCTTTTTAATGCCACATATATCCACTCATCCTTATCTGCTCTTCTTCAGAGTGTATCTTTTATCCAGTCACCTCTCACCACATCTGCCTCCTTTGTAGCCTTAACCGTCACCCTGTATCGCACTTTCCTAACTCATCCTCCCACTTTATCCTTACTCGGTCCATTTTCACACGTAACTCACGATCAGTTATAAACAGATGGTAAATTATTCACTCTCTGAGCTTTTCCCAATACCATAGCTCTTGATTGTTCCCTTGCACATAGATCAAATAGAAAGTCCTGCCCTCACTGGTGTGTTCCTTAAGTTCCCACAGACAGCATGGAATGCAGTCTAGAACACATCAGCCATACCACAGCGGGCAGGATTTGTCTCTGTATTGAGGGCTTCCTACCAAACATTGCCCTGTGGCTTTTATTTTCTTTCTTTCTTTTTTGTTTTCTTTCCGTTTTTACTATTCTTACTCATTCTAAAACATTTTGCTATCCTGGTCCCTCATGTATAGAATGAAGGCCCACTCTTTAAAATTAATCAGGCTTTAAGAAAAATAACAATCCCCCATTTCTATTTTGCCATCGATCAGAAGTATGTCATTCCTATACCTAGCTCTTGTCAGGGTTCACCTTTAGGGCACAGCGACGATTATTACTTTGTTGTTTTTGAATTGAAGGCATGTCAGAATGATTAGCATTCTCAGTGACACATATGTAATTTTTCCTTCTCCTCCCTCTTGCCCTACTTGTCTCCCTTTATGCCCAACCCTTGTACTCAGTTGAGAAAAGGCAGTATTGGTAGGGATATGCATTTCTCTGTGTTATGGGAGACATTTTATTTGCATGGTATTAGTGTGATTTATTCTATATAATTAATTTCAGTTTTGGAATTTTAGGAATCTAGAACTGGCCTGAATGATAATATTATGTAAAACTTTTCAAAGAAAACTTTGCTTTGTATTATTTTGAATTCATTCATGTGTGTTAACTTAATGGAAGATTCCTGAATATTGAACTATATATGTTATATCCATGTTTATTCTTAGAAGTAGAGCTCATTAGCAAAGGTCCTGTAAAGAAAATTTTAAGTATATTTGTAATATTTGCAAAACAAATAAAAATAGCATATGTACTGGATTTAAATTTTTTGTAATTGTTTATTTTCTGAAAATTAAACCCAGGAAAGGATGGTTTTTTTCCTCTGTATAAGAAAAAGCACTTAGAAGCTTGATGGATAGGTATTGTCTTAGTTAGGGTTTTACTGCTGTGAACAGACACCATGACCAAGGCAACTCTTATAAGGACAACATTGCATTGGGGCTGGCTTACAGGTTCAGAGGTTCAGTTCATTATCATCAAGGCAAGAACATGGCAGCATCCAGGCAGGCATGATACAGGAGGAGCTGAGAGTTCCTTATCTTCATCTGAAGGCTGCTAGCAGAAGACTGACTTCCAGGTAGCTAGGTTGAGAGTATTAAATCCCACACCCACAGTGACATATCTACTCCAAGGCTACACCCAATAGTGCCATTCCCTGGGCCAAGCATACGCAAATCATCTCTCTGAAAATATTTAGCTCTTGTTTGAAGAGAATAACCTTAGCTATAGTGAGTGACTAAGACATTAAATTTGATTTGAGTATACTTAGAAAATATAGTTAATGCTATTCAAGTTTCTAAACTTTAATATATTGGCAGGAGTGAGAAGACATATTGACCTTAATTTCTTCATGTGGCTAGACTAAGTGACACTTGTAATCCCAGAGCTCTGAGGTGGGGAGATTGGGAATTAAAGGCCAGTCTGGGCTGTATAGTGAGAGCCTTTCTAGAAACAACACTGAGGCAGAAAGCTCATGTTGGTCACCTGATAGTTTTGGAAACTTAAAAATTAGCATAGATTTTTATATATATTTAGCATATATTTTTGGTATAAGCTTATAATTGTTAATTTTTTTTATAAAAATGTTAGAAGCAAAAGAGTAAGCAGTAAACAAAATATCAAATTTATACCAACATGATAAGTTTTTTTGTTATATGTCTAGATAGTTGTGACTTGACATAAAATTGCAGAATGCCTTTCCATGGTGGTTAAAAGAGTGCTGCCCCACCATAAGCCTTCATGTTCTTCAACAGTGCTGACGTAGATACACTATTGACACACAGTGTTCGTATGTGAAGACTTTGAAATTTAAAAGAAAAAAAAAAACTGTATTTGGAAAAATTATATTTGGAGCTCTAATTATTCAGCAGTAAGTGATTTTGTTGTCTGTGGGGCAGTGGAATTGTACTGTATAGTGAGATTTGTATCTTTATCTGAGTCCCATCACCCTTAGTTAATCTGCTTCAGGATCGTAGCAGTACGTACACATTTCGTTTCTCTAGGGGTAAAGTAAAGCAGACTTTTCCAAAATACTGCTCTTCATAAAAGCAATATTTTTGTTTAGGTGACAAACAGCATGTTTGGTGCTTCAAGAAAGAAGTTTGTAGAGGGGGTGGACAGCGACTACCACGATGAGAACATGTACTACAGCCAGTCTTCTATGTTCCCACACCGGTCAGAGAAAGATGTAAGTCACGCTGTCTCTGCAGGAGCGGTGGCGGCGGGCGCTGTGTCCAGTTCCCTGAAGAGGAGCATAGGAGCTCCAGGGGATTGTCTGTGCTAAGCATAGGTGTAGGTCTGGGGGACAAAACGATAAACTTGCTTTGTTGTGGGAAACATTAGTGTCCTGGGATTCTTAAGCAATAGTAATGTTATAGGAAGTTCTCAGAGACATGGACTACAGATGGTAACTGAGGTAACCTGGGGTGTTCTGTTTCATGAGAAAATGTTGTTTTTTTTTTAATAATAAAGCAAGTTTACTTACAAAGTTAAGCAAGCACATTTGTACATCCTGGCTGTAATTGTAGCTTGCAAGTTAAGACTACCCTTCTCCACAGCTCCAGAGACTACAGTCGAAAGTCTTTGGTAGTGTGTAGATTATACAATATAGAGGTCTGCTTTGGAAGACTAGAAGATCAGTAATTCCTTTCACATGAAAGGTTGTTAAACTTATAAGATATTTTAAAATTATTTAATCCAAGTTATTTTAATCTAGTTTTTATATCTTTTAGTCAAACCAGGTCTATTCTGATGCTGTGTATCTGTTCGACTGCTTTTTCCCTTTCAATGCTTTATAAATTTGCTATTTCCTAATTTCTTTAGGTGTGTTCTCAGTTCTGTTTTAAATGTCTAAAATATGTAACAAATGTCCTTTTTAAATTAAAGCTAATTATTATTAATTCACTCACCAATTTTTAGAAGGGTCACAAATTGGCTCAACCTAAGTTAACATTAGGAACCTATCCCATTTCCTCAGTCCCAGCTTTTCTTCATTACTGTTATTTGAAAAATTTGTTGTTTTAGAAAGAAACAAATCATCAATACCTTATTTCCCCTCCAAATTTTGTGTGCATTGGCTTTGTAGTAGTGTCACCTAGTTTTATAATGTTCCTTGACTATCACCCTATTTCAATTTGATGTGCATTATATTGAAGTATTATGTACATGTATCTGATTTAAGAGTTGATTCTGAAGATTAAAAAGTCAGGAGTGTAGTTTGCTGGTAGAGCAAGTTCTTAGTATGAGCAAGGCCTTGGGCTCAGTTACTAGTGTTGCAAAAATGTTCAGGTGTAATATTTGATAGTTTGATTGCAGAAACTATAAAACTTGTGCATTTTACTGTGATATGTAATAAAAGCAACATTTGCTAGAAAAGGGTAATGGATATGCTGATGAAGGGTAACTTGTAAAAGTTTAAACTGAAATTCAGAATTGAGCTTATCTGGACAATGAATAACAAAGACATGTCTGTCAGGGCTGGAGCGATGTCTCAGCAGTGAAGATCACTGGCTGCTCTTTTGAGAGGACCCGACTTCTAGTCCTGACACTCACATGGCAACCACAGCAATCTATAGCGCCTATGTCAGGAAATCAGTGCCCTCTTTGGCCTCCTTGGTACTGCATGCCTGTGGTACATGGACATACACGCAGGCAAAACACCTATACTCATAAAAATAAATATTTAGAAGATAAGATATGTCTGCCTTCCGGGACTACTGTGATTTTAAAATCAGATTTAGTATATGTACTTTACCCAGAGGGTCATATATATTAATACTATTCTAATATAGTTGATTGTCACAGAAGCGGCAGAGTATTTTCCTTCAGGAAATTTTGGTGCTAAATTAAGTAGTATAATAGGCAGATGAAGACTGAGTTCAAAAGCAATACAAATATGCGTGTGTTCTGTCTTTGCCTGTAAGCAAGAATATCTCAAACCCCTAGTTTCTTTGCATGGAAAATTGTTGCTATTGCTGTTACCTTTTTCTTATTACAAACAATACAGGCAGACTGTAACTTTTAAAAGTATAGATGCATAGATCAAAAGATCTCAAATCTAGTTAGGACTAATTTACTGTTAAAATTGTTATTTTACACTTGAAATATTTTCATCAGAATTCTTAGAATGAAAATTCCTAGAACATGGTGGCATCTTTCATTAGAATGTGTGTAATAACTTTTAGTCTCATCAGCATTCCCCATGTCTTTAAGAATATCTGCTCATAAGTCTTGGCATATAAACCAAAATATTACTGTTTTGATACATGTTTCCTTTTTCATTGCTATTACAGAATACCAAAGAGAAGTAACTTAAGGAAGGGAGGTGTTATTCTGACTCAGCAGCTGAGGGAGATAGACTCTGTCATGTCAGGGAAGGTGTGGTAGCATCAGGAACCAGTGGTGTGAGGGCAGAGGTTGGCAGCTGATCGCAGCACATTCACAGTCAGGAAGGGAGTGTGAACAACAGAAGGTGGGACCCAGCTATCAAACTTCTAGGCCCTGCTCCCAGTGATTCATGTCTCTAGCACGGCTCCACTCTGACGGTTCTCCAGCCTTTCCCCACAGTGCCATCAGTTGAGAACCAAATGCTCAAACACATGAGCCTATGGCAGACAATTCACATTCAATGTATCAAAATAATGTACATATATTAAAGTTTCTCTAAATGTAAAGTTCAGATTTAATACACCCTGAGTGACGTCTTTCCCAAGTTGTTAATGACCATTTGTAGTTGTTGCATCACTCATGTTTGTGCCTTCTTGTATTTCTCTTGATATGGCCTTAACATTTTCTTTTATTGCAAGTATTTTCACAAAATTTTCTCTTTAGTTTATTCTTTTTATATTATATAGATATTATCATTTTGTTAAAAAATCATACCTTCTCTTTAAAATAACATTTATGGCTAATATACAAAACATAAAAGTTGTACATATTAAGGGAGCACCATGTGATGTTTTACTATGTTTACATTTTATAATGGTTAAAATCAGCTTAAATGGTTTCTGCAAACAGTTTTCATTCCTCTGTGGCTTTCGGTTTGTTTTCATGTATGCTGAGGATTGCACACAGGGCCTGGCGTGTACTGACAAGTCCTCTACCACAGAGCCACATCCCTAGCCAAGGCGGTTTTAAAAAAGGTTTTTGGTTTAAATAATCCTAGGGTTTTCCTGTAGCCAGTCTTTTGCTAGTTTAGGGGTTCTTTCTTCCATTTGTCCCCACCCTTTTTCCGTCCTTTGGAACCCTCTAACACTAGATAAGAAAGAAGAAGGGACCATGTCATCTTTAGAACTACTAACTGCTGATTAAGGCCTTCAAGTTTGATCTTTGCCATCAAGGTACCTCATTTCTTCTTGCTTCTTTGAGTAAGACTACTTAAACTGTGACTAATAGTAACCAACCAAGAACCAGTCAACAACCCCCAGTCCTTTTCGTGGCCCTAGCATTTATTATATACCCTCTGAAAAGTCCCCAGAATTCCTAATGTCACACAGTTCCAGAAACTTAGCATCCCTGCTAGAGCATGAGACAAATCATAGCCAGCTCTTGTGGATGATATTTGAAGCAGCACCATAATCCCACACCTGGCATTAAAATGAAGACATGTAATATTTCTTTGATTCTTAAAGAACCCAAAATTTCAGAATTGTTACTATATTTCCCTATCTTATTTTATCACCTGATTTATAACTTGTGCTCCTTAGAAATGTATCTTGATTTAAGGTGTGAAAGGAAGGCGTCAGCTACTTGTCTTTTGTGCTGTTATCCGATTGTCTTGACACATTTAGTGTCTGTATCTAGACTACAGTAGTTTGAATTGCCAAAGCTCTATAGATCATTTAAAAAACTTGGATAAAGTCTCCTGTATTCCTTTATATGAAAATGTATATCATTAGTGCACATTAGTACTAATTTCAGTACCAGTACTGACTTCCTTTCAGAAGGATCTTTCTTGACCAGGAGTGTAGTTCAGTAGCAGAATATTGCTCTTTACATTCCAGTCTTAAGGAGGCTCTTGTGTGTGTGTGTGCAGGGTCAGGGGAGTGTTCCTGGTGGGATTGAATGTATGTGTTTCCTTGTGGAGGCCAGAGGTCAAGCTCAGTTATTCCTCCTTGGGAGCCATCACCTTGTTTTCTGAGTGTCTCTTACTGAGGCCTGTGCATACAGGTCAGGGTAGGCAGATGCCAGCAGTCACTCTGTCCCACTACCCACTACACACTGGGATAACAATGCCTCACCCACCATGCCTTGCTTTTCAAGTGCTTCCTGGCATCTTTGTGCAGCAAGTACTTTACCACCAGACTGTCTGTGACATCAAGGAAGGCTTTATCATTGAGGTTTTCATGCAGTGTCGAATTGCTCTTTGCTGCTAATATGTATTGTGAATTTTTGTATTAATCAACTGCTCTTTGCAAAGTGTTTTAATTGCTTTCGTGACTGAATGTGGGCTGTAGAAACACTAATATGAGTTTGCATTTCAGCTGCATGATTTACGAGCTGTGTCCTAGGGCAGAGCAAGCAATTGTATGTATGTGCCTCATCTGGAGCATAGGAATAGGAGTGTAAGGACTGAAGGAACAATTAAACATGTAAAGAAAAACAACAAATGTTGTTCTTCAGGAGCACTTAATATGATTCCACTTGATTCTCTGGATTTTCAGGTAATTATGTATATACTTGCAAACAATGGCTATTTTGTGTCATTTCTGGACGTTTTTCAGATATAAAAATTTAATGAGAACTTTTTTTTTTTTGGTTTTTCGAGACAGGGTTTCTCTGTGCAGCCCTGGCTGTCCTGGAACTCACTCTGTAGACCAGGCTGGCCTCGAACTCAGACATCCGCCTGCCTCTGCCTCCCAAGTGCTGGGATTAAAGGTGTGCGCCACCAACGCCCAGAACATAATTTTTAATAATAATTTGTACTACAGGGAAGCTGGCTAGTACGTGAGTGAGGGTTGACATCAGGTTAGTCTGTCTTAATGAAGCTTTGGGAGAGGGACTTTGGAGAAAATAATACGACTTTAAGTAGAATTCCTTAAGCCTCTATGATGTCTGCAGAAATAATAACAGTTATTTTAAATATTTGTATTAGACTGTCACTTTAAAAAGATTAAAAGTAGTTTTTTTTTTTAAAGATTTATTTATTTTATGTATATCAGTATACTGTCGCTGTCTTCAGACACACCAGAAGAGGGCATCAGATCCCATTACAGATGGTTGTGAGCCACCATGTGGGTGGTGGGAATTAAACTCAGGACCTCTGGAAGAACAGCCACTGCTCTTAACCTCTGAGCCATTTCTCCAGCCCTAAAAGTAGTTTTTAAAAAAAATCCAAATTTTGGCTATCTGTGGTGACCTTTAATCCCAGCACTTGGAAGGCAGAGATGGGTGGGTCTCTGTGAGTTTGAGGCCAGCATGGTCTACAAAGAGAGTTCTAGGACAGCTAGACTATACCTTGTCTGAAATAATTAATTAAATGCAATTTTTTCTGCCTATTCTAGTCATAGAGCACAAATATAATCTCCCCATCTCCATAACTTTTTAAAAGTATCTTTTTAACCCTTTGCTGGTTAAATTACTAACAAGTTCTTTTGAATGTCCTCTTTCCAGGCCTTTGATTTTAAACCATGACCTATAAGATATATGTGATTTCCAATAGAATGATGAATTTGCTATTATAATACCACAGATGTGGTATCATAATGAGTAAGAGTTTGCTGTCTACTTAATCCCATAAACCATTATGAACTCACTGAGCCTAGCCTCCAGCCTTTACAAATAGTAATACTGGTTTCCATGCCAGTAAGAGTAGTTCGTTACAACTTAGTATAAAGTAAGGATATCTCTTGTGACTGTCACTCTCATGATTAGTAGTAACTACATACGGGAGTTAGAATGTTTGAATCTCTGATTTTTTTTTTCCTCTTCCTCCTCTTCCTCTTCTTCTTCCACTTCCTCCTCCTTTTCCTCCTCTTCCTTCTCTTCTTCCTCCCCCTCTTTCTCCCCTTCTTCCTCCTCTCCCTCCCCTCCATTTGGCACCCTCCAATCTCACTCCCAGAACTTTCTGTGGTTTTCTCCCTTTTCACATTGAGTTTTCTATTTAAATATATTACCTGAGAAGGCTTCCCTTTTATCACTATTTCATGGTAACTTTAATTTATACTATCAGCATTATTCCCATTGTCTTCTAAATTCTCTCTGGTTTTTGGATCATGGAAATGATTCAGCTGGTAAAAGTGCCTGCTGCCAGTGGGCCCGATCACCTGAGTTTGCACCCACATGATAGAACCGACCCCCCCACAGATTGTCTCCAGACCTCCATTTGGGAGCTGTGGGGCATGTACAGCCACACACATACACGTATGCACATAAAATAAATGATAAAGATGAAATTTTAACTTTATTAAGGATAAATGCATAGCATTTATCACTGCCTGAAATATCTGGTTATTATTTAATCCACTAGAATTTAAGCTTATCAAGGGCAAGGATCTTTTGTCTGTATAACTAGTTGTATGCTTTTAGAATCTATAGTAATTAGTAAATAATACGTTGCTTTCGTTGAAGAGAATGGGAATAGATACTGTTGAAAATTATTGGAAGATAGAATGTTAAAAATCTTTAAAATCATATTATCAACTTTAATAGAGAATATGGTCTGAGTGTGTATGTCAGGCTCTTTTTGTTTTTTGGGTTTTTTTTGTTTGTTTGTTTTGTAATTATTTTAAAAGACAGGGACATTGTGTGCCTCAGGCTAGCTTGGGACACACTGTGTAAGAATAACGGGATTAAAGGTCAAGTCGTTTCTACAATTAGCAATCCCGTCATCTTCAAATAGTAAAGATAAAATGTGAAATAGAGAGAAAATGATAGATCTATGAAGCATCCAGTCTCACTATCCAGAAATATAGTTAGAAAACGTTTAATCATCAATTAGTATTAAGTATTTCTCAATCCAAAACAAGACAAGAAGTACTAAATCCCCAAACTCCCAGTTCTGAAACTTTTAACACACCATGACTGTGATAAAATTTATTTCCGTTTTTCGAATTTTGGGTTGTTTCTATTGGGGAGGACACTTGGATTTGGAGTTTTGAATTACTGAAAGAGGGTTAATCTGTAGTAGCAAAGTGTGTGGGGGGGTGTGTGGGAGGGTGTGTGTGGGGGTGTGGGTGGGGGTGTGTGGGGGGGTGTGTGTGGGGGGGGTTTGAAAGTATGTTGTAAGTTGGAGAACAGTGTTTGAGAGATAATTTGAGTGGCTAAGTTGTTTATGTAAATGCTTACTTTACTGTATCTGATTCAAAATTGTCAGCTTTTGTAACTTATTAACCATTTTACTTTTGTGTCTTCTGTCCCCTTCCTCTTGTTTATTTTAGTGTAGTTCCTCCTTGTTCTTTTGCTTTTGTTCATTACATTTATTTGGTTTCATTTTTTAGACCATTGCTTTTTAATTTTAATTTTTTTTAGATTTTGTGCTCGTATGTTTATGTGTGCTTGTGCACAAACGCATGAACATGTTTTCTTGGTCTCATTTTTTTGTGTAGATAAGATACAGTCAAAAGCTAATAATTTTTTTCTTGAAATAAAATAAGTAGCCGGGCAGTGGTGGCGCACACCTTTAATCCCAGCACTTGGGAGGCAGAGGCAGGCGGATTTCTGAGTTCGAGGCCAGCCGGCTCTCCAGAGTGAGTTCCAGGACAGCCAGGGCTACACAGAGAAACCCTGTCTCGAAACCCCCCCCCCCCCCAAAAAAAAAGAACTAAAATAAGTAGAGGAACTCTTACCATCCTTTAAGTAAATTAGATCAGACTTTGGAGGATAATTTTTAATTTTTTAAATACTTGTTAGAGAAGTTTTATTTTAAAATTTTAATTCCATCACCAAACTGTGTTCAGTGTTTTTAAGTGAAGTACTTTTAAGCTAGAGTTCTGAAGCCTCTACCGTGGGAGACGGATGAAAGAGGCCATGAGTTTGACGTCAGCCTGCATTGCACAGTGACGTCCTGTCTCCTAAACACACAGCAGCCAAAACACGCTGTGGGGAAGGGGAAGGGGAAGAAGGGGAAGGGGAAGGGGAAGGGGAAGGGGAAGGGGAAGGGGAAGGAGCCGTTTAACAACTTGGGAAAATAAATAACTGGGCCCACATTATTTTAGCTGCTTTTTAAAGTTTTTGTTGTGTTGTTTGACTGCAGAGTATAGTCCTTGAGAGATGTAGACATTGCATAGTAGAATTTTAAACTGAACATGATAGTCTACTTGATAGTTTCATCATTCTATAGATAATGTAACACAATCTTTTTCCACCTTTTACCATTTTTGAGATGGTAAAGCTGGGGTGTCTACTTACACTGCATTCTCCACTGTGATGTCTTTCTTGGTCTAAGATTTTATGTTCTTCTAAGAAATTTGGTTTTTATGATTAACTTTTACCAATTCAATACGTAACTTTTTTGAGGTCTTTTAATAGTTGACATTTTGCCAAGATTCGTTTCTAGTTTTCATTAAGCTGTTTTGTTCGTAAAAGCACTGTTGAATGACTTCTGTAGTGTCAGTGTAGAAGGCGGTATTCCTGTCACACAGGGTGGGGAGTGTTGACCCCACACACAGCATCCTCTACTTTATACTGTGCTCTCTCATACTTCCCCAGGGCTCAGGCTCAGCACACACATCGTTTATTTATGTATTTCTAGCCTTCATGAGAAGGTACACTAAGGTGTCTGTTCCTTGATAGTAAGTATTCAGTAAGTACACATTATAAGATGTCCATTTGAAGATTTTTATTCATCATAAGTTATATGTTCATATTGGCCAGTGTCTTACATGTGAAACCTCTGAAAGCACCACTTCTTTGTTTATAGCTAGTCATAGTAACGAATTCATGATTCTATTGTATATAGACCTTTTTCCACTAGCTACAGGGTTATTTAAAATTGTACATCATTCATTAATATGTGTATAAAATATTTATAGTTAATATGGTAACAGTAGTGACTATTGACCAAACGGAATTTGATCATGTTTTAACCTATTTGATTGATTAAAGGTTATGTAGTTTAAGTGTTAATATAATTGTCTAGGATACACACACTGGATGTAAGAAGGAATTTTTGTTTGACATTAAAGAAAAGCTTTGAAATCTTGTCCCCAACATTCTTTATCTCAATTTTATATTCTTCAATAGGACTGAGCTTTCTCTCCTTTCCGAATCAGCTATTATCTAGTCACCACTATTTCTTACCATGAGCTTTGATTATGATAATAACATAACAATTAGCTGTGTATTATTGGCCTTCATCAAGTGTTACCCCTACAGGAATTGACTGATCCCTTCATCTCTGGGCAGAGTGGCCTTTTGCAGTGATGCTGCACTTCTGCTGTAGCACTTGCAGTGTGATTACATAATAGTTCCTCTTTCTCCACTAGATTATAAACCTCTTGATGTCATGGCCTATGTTTTGCTTAATAAAAATGTTTTGATGGTTGTATAAGATAGAATGATGAAGCATTGTGTGCATGTCCTCATGTATTCAGCTTAAATATTTGTTTATAAATGGTACTCCTGCATCTCTGTCTATAAAGAAATAAAAAAGAAACAGCTTTTTTTTTTTGTGAATGTACCATACCATTAAAGAATGTATATTCTACCAGGAACGTAAGTTCTTGTAAATTGAAAGGCATTGTACATCAAGTGCCATGAAGTCAGTGTCACTGACCAAGAAACTCTGTAAATCAGATATCACGTCTGGGATTTTATTGTAGTTTTACTTGTTTATTTTGCTTTGCTTTCACCTTACATAGCTGTATGAATATAAAAATCAAATATTTTTACAAAGTACAAAGTTACATTTTGATAGCAGGCTGAATTTAGAATTTATTTAAATGTATAGACTAAAGTCAATGTCACACATAAATGAAGCTAATTTTGAGAGTTTAGCTTTGTATTTTTTCTTTAGTAGCCTCGTTTTTCTTTTTTAAGTGTCGTAATAGTGTTGTTATACTTTAGTGTAACTTAACCCCCATAGTATTCATTATCTCTATTTGAGCAATTGGGTATATCTGGTGGTGGTAGTCTTTGTAAGAAATGCTTATGTCTGATGAACGAGGACTTGTGTTGGGTCTTACGTTTATGTTATGAAGTATAGACTTGTAACTACAATATTTTGTCTTTCTTTATGCTCTAATATCATTAATTTGTTTCTAGATGCTGGCATCACCATCTACATCAGGTCAGCTGTCTCAATTTGGGGCAAGTTTATACGGGCAACAAAGTAAGAATTTTGTACTTATTCTGGATACTTTATATTTAAGGAAAAAAGAATCAATTTCTACCTTTGTGGGTTTGCAGCGGGCTTAACAGAAGAAGATAGTTAATTTTCAAAATTATATTTTACTTGTGTAGTAAACCTCATTATGTTGGAACTTATTAATTCTCAATTCGTTATTTCTTGAATATAGTATATGTTACAATTTATTTTGACATTATATCTATACATTTGCAGTTTCTCAGAAATTTGCCAAACAATTAAAAGTACTTACTCTTGTGCTTTTAGTAAGAGGAAGTCAAAGATTTTTTTCCTTTGGTTAGTTTGATGTATTCTTTAGAACTTTACCTATTTATTACTGTAAGCCCATTAGTTAGCAACAGTTTGTGAAATAGCTTTCATGTGGTAGAAAAATATTAATTTATTTATTTTGCTTTGGTTCTTTCTGGTTATAACACCTAAATTTTTATTAATGTAAGATTTTGTTTTATAAAATATTATACTTTTAAAGCGCTTAGCACAGTGCCTGGCGCATAGTAAGTGCTCAATAAATGTTAGCTGTATACCATCATATAAAATTTTATAAAATTAAATTATAAAATATGTTTTTATTTTTTTCAAATTAAATTACCAAAATGTTACATATTAATAAGATTTTATCATCTTTTTTAGTGTAAAACAATCTGCTGATTTCTCATTACTGTTGTTACTGGAGGCTGGGGTAAAGTGTTGTAATTTACCATCAAACAGTAGAGGATAGTATCTAATCACTTCATCAGTGACAAGTGAAAATCAGTGTAGTTTAGAACTTGCCTCCTATGAGGAGGAGCAGGCCTTTGCTAAGTGCCAGAATAGCGTGTCCCACGACGTCACCCTGTGCATTGACTGTAAGCTTTGGGAGTGGGTGGGGGCTCCTTACTTTGTATAGAAAAGCATTGTTTTCATCTTTATTTTCTCCTTGTCTTTTACGATTTTCCTCTTTGCTATGAGATAGTTTTCTAATACAGAATTAGTAAATTTTGATTTCATATTTAAGCAAGAACATATTTTAAAGGCTTTTTATTAGAAGTGGAGTTCCTTATTTATTTACAAATGTTTTTTCTACCTGTTTAGGCAACATTCAAGCCTTGTTGTGTATGGTGTGACTTTCACCCCTCTGGGAGGCCTTCTTATACGGATACTTAGCTACTTAAAGCTCTCTTCTGTTTCAGTACAGCATCTGCAGTAGCCTATTCTCTTTTGAAAGACCACAGTTGGTCCTAGTAGAATGAAGATATAAAATGGAGAAAACATATATTTGAAAAAGTGAAGTTGTTTTGTAATACTGATTGTAACCGGCTTCTAGACCTTTAAGTTTTTTAAGCTGCAACTAAGAGTGCTTTGAGGGCAGGTTTGGCTTGGAAGGCAGTGATGTCCTTGGCGGGACAGACCTTTACTGACATCTAACCTTCATTTACTTTGTTTACTGTGGGAAGGGCATATAAAGATTGATGAGTGAGCAAATTATGTTTCTTAGAAAAAATATCTTAAAGATACTAGCTAGTTTTAAAAGAAGCCATGTATAACAAGCATATTTTGTTGCTGAGACTTGGAAAGGGTCACAGTTTCACTTGCATGTTAAAATGTGAGACGATAACTTTAGTGAGGGTTAGAAAGAATTAACAAAGGACCGGATTGGAGATATTATTCTTATGGCGATTTATTATAATTGCACAAGAGACTAGTAGAACTTAAAAGTCCTTTCTTCACCTCATTTCTACTGAGTGGTACTGTGAACTCTGTATTTATATTTTACAAGTTCATTAGTGGTTTACGCTATTCAAATGTACACGCTGTCTGGGTTTTTGTTGTTATTGTTGCTTTTTGTTTGTCTTTGTGTTTTTTACAACAGAGTTTTATTATAAACATTCTAGTCAGGAACTCAGATTCTCCTGCTTGTGTCTTCAGCATGCTAGGATTAGTGTGGCTTGTTTTTATTTTTGGGTGCTGTATGTTGAGCCCAGGCCTTGTACATGCTAGGCAAAGCACTTTTAACACTTAACTGTATACTACCAACTTTTTGCTTAGTCTTGATTTTTTTTAAAGTTAAGAATAGAGGAAGTAAAGAAGGCTCTCCTTCTTAGAACTAAAACTTAATGAAATTAAACAGCGGGATGGGGGTCATTTTGGAATGGATACAGGAGTACTTGCTTGAACTACATTTTGCCAGATTGAGGTAGAAGCAATTATGTAGTAAGTATATGAGATATCAGGAAAATACTGAATTAGAGGATTGTATGATTTCAGGCCCTAAAGTAATATAATTGTATCAAGATTGTGAACAGAAGACCTCACCCAAAGGTTTATGTGGATACTGCTCAGCAGTTCATAACAGCCAGGAAACATTGTGTTCAAGTTGCATGATGTTTTCTAAGTGTGTTAATAAGATTTGAGTCAGTCTTACAACCTTATATGATCCTAGCCCTAAAATTACTGGATTGAAGTGGACAAAGAACCAGGAATCCATTTCTCCTAGATCGTCATTGCATTGAAATGAAGTAGTTGTATAGTTGGAACAATCTTTCCTTACTTGGCTAAGTATTTATAATCTTAGAGATGGGAAAAGGAAAATGTTATCTAGTGTCTCCTAGTGTGTGTGTCTTATGTGTTGGCAGTTAGTTAACTAGCTGTCCTGATGGACCATAGACATTTGTATCTGGATTCTAAAAGGTCCCAGGCTACTTGAGAATAGAAATAAGTTTTCCCAGGATTTAGAGTCGTGACGTGTGAGTCATAGTACCTAGTTCCAACTGATACTTATCAGAGATTGCAGTTGACTCTGTAGAGCAAGAGAGCATAACTGACAGGGTTTAAAAGTGATGATCCTGACATTGTGAATCACAAGGAAAGTAACTTCTAGTTGCTTTAGGAATTGAGTTTGATGTGCTTGTTGCATGCCTACTGTACAACTCATACTATCCTAAATACTAGAGAAATGTATATGGATGGGACCATTCTCCTTGATACTGGGAGCTTACTATATAGTAAGCACACTGTTGTTTTTTATGTGTGTCTTGATTGTCTTTGTGCCATTAGGACTTTGTTTATGAAAAGCACTTAGTAGTTATTTGCTGTTACATAATGAGGAAGATAAGGTTCTCACATACTTGTTGATATATACCCTTAGATAGTTTAATGATGAAACAGTTCAGGGAATGCAGAACTTTCTGGTTATTAATTGGTTTCAGCTAATAGTAAAGTATAATCTTTCCTTTCATGTGGATTAGAGATCAAAGTCGTATCATCAAGTTTTCCCCTATAAAATGTCTGTTTTTCTATGGAAACTCAATTAATTAAACTGCCTCATTTTTCTTTGCTGTTAAGATCATTTGTTGGGTCCTTCAACTGCTGTGTGCACATTAAAAATGAGGGAGAAAGCCTGTATTCCAGTATTTACTGTGTGTTAATCTTCACAATTCCATGAGATGTTAAGGAACAGTTAAGGTCTTGTAGACGGCAGGTGATGGAGCCAGAATTAAGTTCTTTTGTAAAAGTAGTGCTCTGAATATGAGCCAAGAACACAGATTTTGAAACCTAAGAGCTGAAGTCATGACCCTAGTGATCGTGTTGAATCTACAGATGCCAAGAAGCTCCTGAGCGACTGTCTACTGAAGGCGTTGTGACATTTATACATTCATCATGTATTGATGAGTGCTGCCCTGAATACCTAATCAAAGTGTAACAAGTGACAAAGTTCCTGCTTTTCACGGTGCTTACATGTAATGGGCGGAGACGGAATAAACACACCTGAGGAAACACTGCACTTCTTGTAGTGAGTAGGACAAAACTATCAGTCGGGCTCACGAGATGTGAATCGGCAAAAAGCCTGTACTGTTTCTCAGGAATTACAGTCTAACGTGGAAGCCTGACTCTGAGGACGATAGTTCCTGGAACGAGTGTCAGTACAGGAAAGCTAGGAAGACGGAGTAAGTCACTGACAACAGAGCAGACCAGTCTGTGGAATGAATGAGAGGACATCAGTGCACGGACTCATGGATAGCGCAGGTCACAGGAAGCCTTGAAACATTTGCTGAAGAATTGGGACTGGGCTGGAGAGATGGCTCGGAGGTTAAGATCACGTGGCTGCTCTTTCAGCGGTCCCCAGGTCCTGTTCCCCGCACTCACATGGCAGATTACAGCCATCGGGAGCTGTGGTTCCAGACGATCCTCAGGAACCAGAGACACACGTTGTAAACAGACAGGAACCGGCAGAGCATCTGTGCACATAAGAAAAGAAAAGAGGAATCCAGCCTGTACTGAAGGCAGCTGGTGCCAGCCTGAAGACCCGAGCTCCACCCTGGAACCGGCTTGATAGAAGGAAGAACAGTCCTGCAAGTTGTCCTTGACCTCTACATACACACAAAGTCAACCCGTAAATGTAAAAGAAAATAGGGATTTGAATAAGTTCTAATTACTATTTAATTTGCTGCTCTATATGAATAGTAAAGGTTTTATGATGCCACCTCATTTTTAACCATCACTCTGCTTTGTAGAAAGTGGGCTGAGTGGGGAAGGAATGAGAGTCAAGCAGGAACATGGGAATTGGACTAGTGACTGAGAAGTAGTCAGATTTGGGATAGTTTGGAAATACAGTTTACACAGCTTATTATATAGAATTTGGAAAGAAAATTAGCATATTTATAAGATTTGAGACCTGTATCATTATGTGACTGGGTACTAATAATGTATACTGGACATTTAGGTTGGGGATGGAAACAAGGTTTGCTTGCAGAAATGTGTGGTACTGTGCCGTGAGAATTGGTCCTGCAGAGCTCCTTTTGTCTGGTATTCTCTGGTTCACAGAAGCTTCCTGTTCTAGTTTTGAATTTTGAAACAAGTTTGCTTTGTCCATTTTTCACATCTGATAGATCCTTAGTCTGGGTAAGGCATGTTCTCCTTTAGTCTGTAATTGATCCTCTTTCATCTTTCCTCACCTGTTTCCTAGGCCTCCTGAACATCAGGGACTGTAGGCAGCACCAGGTCCCTTGTCATCTGCCTGCATTCTCATACAGCTTGTCACACTTAACTGTCAGCCATCTCTAGCCACCTGATAGCACATCACCACCACTATTATCTCCCGCCTTAACCCATGGGCATTACTGCAGTCGTCTAGGCCCCAAGCCTTCAAACACAGGGTCCTATTAACCCGTAGATCTATGCATGTACCTTGTAGTCTTGATCCCTGTTGAACCAGAGAAGGAAAGGCATTCTTAGTTAGAAAATGGTAAATAGTGAAGTTACAGAAACAAATTTGAGAAGAGGGGGAAATGAAGGAGGATTATTAATCATACATAGAGTATCTGAGCAATGAAATGTTAATTAAGATTAGGAGAACTTCCTTCTTTGGAGTTGTAAAGACTTAAGTTGTGATTGTACTTAGTAATATCCCCAAACCCTGGCCTTTTAAAAACAGTGGGATGGTTCAGAGGCAGTGGTTCTGAACCTGTGGGTCATGACAGGGGTCACACATCAGACATCCTGCATATCAGGTATTTACATTATGATCCGTAACAGTAGCAAAATTATGAAGTAAAAATAAAAATAATGTTATGGTTGGGGATCTGAAGAACTGTGTTAAAGGGTCGCAGCTCCAGGAAGGTTGAGAATCAGTGGCTGAGGGCAAAGCTTCTACTACCCAGGAGTCCCCAAACTCAGAGGAAGGTACAGTTTGTAAAGAAGAAGGAAAAGTTAGCAACTTACTCTGAAAAGGTGGCAAGGAATGTTAATTGTGAAAGTACTTTGAAGTGGGAATGGAAACTGGATTGATGGCTTCTTACTTTGTTGCTGTGATTTGTTTTTTTCAAAAGACTTGTTTAGTTTTTTATATATATGTTTATGTGTCTGTAAGTTTATGTGCACTCACGGTGTGTGTAGCCTTCAGAGCCAGAGGGCGTCGCGTTTAGTTTTTTATTATATGTTTATGTGTCTGTAAGTTTATGTGCACTCTCGGTGTGTGTAGCCTTCAAGCCAGAGGGCGTCGCATCTATTGGAGTTAGAGGTGGTTGTAACCTGATGGTGGCTGCTGAGAACCAAACGTAGGTCATCCTCTCTGAGAGTTGTATTCACCCTGAAATGTCTCTCCAGTTCTGCTGCTGTGATGTTAAGCAGGTTAATGCCTTGTTTTAGTTCTTAGTTTATAATTTGATGGATCTCAGAAGTTTTTTATTTTGTTCTAAATTCTTTGGATTTTGTGATGGAAATACCAGAATGAAATGATTTTACCTGGAAGCTTAGTTAATGCAGGAAAGGTAAAGTCATGGAGAAAGAAAGCCCTCATATAGGTGCCAGGTGTTCAGGCATTTGGTGCTATAACTGAACTTTCCCTTTAGGTTATTAATAGTTTATCTTTAGAAAGGACTTCTTTAGATAGTACAGCTTGCTGTAAGTATTTAAGATACTGGTGTGAAGCTGCTCTTTTAACAAAAAAACATGGTATACTTGTAATTTTCATCAATTACGAAAACTTAGTGGGTGTGCATTCTTGTATTGGGGCACATTGGAAGACAGCTTGAAAGACAGTTTTCTTTGTACCACTTCAATTCTAGGGTTAGAATTTGGGTCAGGGGGTCAGGTCAGGACACCTTTACCCACTGGGCCTGTCGCCAACCCGTGGAATGCATAAATGAGTTTTTTTAGGCTTTCTGAAAAAAGGATCCATGAAGAATTTTAATTCATTATTCAGCATTGTATCAAATAAGAGGTAGGAATCTATTTAGCATATGTACATTGTCTTCCTGAAAGAAGTTGATTCAGAACTATAACCTTTTTAATCATTTTTGTATTTTCATTCCTTATATGTAAAAATTGGGATAAAATAATAAATGTCTTCCTTATAAAAATTGTTGAGGGAAAAAGGCAGAGATAGAGATAATTCTGGTTAGGCAGTCCTTGAGTGTCACTGTGTCTCCCAGACTCTCACAGGTTGTCCTCTTACCTTTGCTTGTTCACTTACTCCAACAGTCACTGAGGGTTTTCCTTTTGTAGTGTGTATGCTCTGTTGTTGTCCTGATACTTCAGAGATGATTTTTTATTACTATTTATTATAGAAGATTAAATTACTCTTTCCCCCAATCTATCCAGTTATTCATAGTTTGGCTCAAGTAGCCCAAGTATAATAGCTTAGTACATTTTGTCTTCTAAAAAGAAGTCTCTCTATACTTTGATTCAGTGTTACTGTTTTAAAGAACTTCAGTTTTTAAGTCAGATTTCAACTAACCCTATTAAATATTCAAGAGTTGGTGATACAGTATGTAATATGTATTTTCATCTTTCATGAATAGTTCAACAAAATGAACAAACTGTTAAATTCATTCTCTGTTTAACCAAGATGAATTTGGAGGCTAAAATTCAAACAAGCTTTACTTCATATTGTCCTCCTCCACGCATCAATATAAATTAATTAGATTTGTCCAGTCTAATTGAATAAAACACATTACCCATTGTTGTTTTCTTGGCCAGAATGTTTACCAATATTTAGATTATGTACAATATTTAAAGTAGTTCTAAAATTAGACATTTTTTTAAATGAAGACAGAAAAATAAACATAGGGGAAGTTACTGTAGACAAAAAAAGTCTTTTGTTGGGCCTGCTAATCTCTTTAAAAGGGCAAAAGTGAAATTTGAAGTTATGACTTAGAGTGAGTGATGAAAGTAAGAAGAATGAAAAGGAAGGAAAGGGTGAAACTGAAGAGAGACTAGACAGGCAATGAAGAGAGGATGGTGGGAGAGGGGAGGGGAGAGAAAGAGACAGCCAACAGTGCAGACACATCCAAAAGGAGACTGGAGAGAAAGTGGATGAAAGGTCTTACTAGGCACTCATGCTGTGAACACCGTTGTTCTGCGGCTACTACTGCCCTCAAGAACACGAGGACTTAAGAGATCCAAATTCTAGCCCTAGTTCTTTGTGTTACCTCAAAGAAGTCAGTTAACTTATCTGGGGATCAGATTTCTTATCTGTAAAATGTAGACAGAGTAGGGGATCTTTAACATCTGAAAGTGTATAACTTTGATGATGAGTAATTGGCAAATACACGTCTATTGGAAGTTTTCATCTAGAGCTGACTTTAAGACACTGTAGAAGTAGAGATTAATTAAGCACCTGAGGTTAGAAGCCTTTTCAGTTTTACTGCTATTTCCCTAGCAGCTAGTATGATATTTGCCACATACTGGGCACCTAGGAAATGTGTTAGGAAAATTACCATCTTGATGGGTTTATTATGGGAGGCACCCACAGCAGCTCTAGGAAAACTGTATGATTGAGGGAGGGAGGGCATAGGTTGGTTTTTAAACTCTTTTCTTCCTTTTTTGTCCCAGATTTAGAGAAAATGGCAGTAGGCAGTAGCATTCTTAAAGTCACAAACAGTAGAGTGTCTAGACACAAAATAGAAACAAGACCGTATGTATGCTAGGCCACTCCTTCCAGGTCCCTTAAACTGTGAGGCGGACCGCTATCAGCTCCCTCTCAGTGCAGTCTGAGCTCTTTGTGATGCCAGAAGACAAGCTTTGCAGATGTTTGCAAAAGTACAGTGTCTGTAGTACTCAATTTCTGTGAAAGGCATAGACTCAGGCTCTTCAGGTCTTTGAAATGCTTAGACCGAAAACTAAGACCATAAGGAAAAATATCTTAAATCCCCAGCGCTAAAGTCATTATTTTCTGATGAGTTATGTCTTTTTTCTTTAATTTAACTTTTAAAATAAGTTTGATTGACCAGTGTATCAAATAGTTAGCATAGTGAAAACAAAGCACTAAAACCCATGGCTCAGAAAGATGGAGGGAAGGAGGCATTCATAGACAGCTAGGATGGCAACCTAAACATGCTGTAGACCTGTGAGAGAGAAAGGAAGGTAAACATGGACAGAATATTAGCTCCATTCTGAATCTCAAAGTAATTCACATTTTATACCATCTGAAAATAGTGAGCATGTCAAACATTTAAAAAATTAAGTTTGTCCAATTTGATTAATATTTTTAAATTTTATACCTGAATGTCAAAACACAATAGTCTTAAAAAGTATGCCTATAGATGGATACCAATTTCATGTCTATTCCTGTATCTGGCCCCAGATGTGCTTGAAAATATAGGGTCATTATACTTTGAAATATTTTTAAATCATACCAGTTTTTTAAATTATACCTATATCAGATTAGGGTTTTCTTTTTAACAATTGCTAAATACTATATGTTGGGTTTGTAAAAATTGTTATGTTACAAAATATGTATTAATAAATTTCTCTAAAATGCATTTACAAAGGATAATATAAAGATACTATGACAAAGTGGGAATGATTGTCTTTTCTATGTACATTAATTATAAATTAAAACACACAATATTACAGAATTTCTTAATGGCATATTTGCATGTTCTAGTTTCACAAATATGCCCTTAATGAATTTGAGAACAAGATCCATTTGTATTATGTAACATTTTATTTGTTATAATTATTTACATAATCTATTGTAAAATAGAAATATGAAAAATACAAAAACATAATCAAAATATTAAATTTCAGACTAAAACTTTTGTTTAAAATTAGAATCCATTTGCAGTGAGTTGAATGTTAGGTCATTTTAAAATGTTTTAAATTGCCAACTCCAGAAGATGGATACCAATTTCATTCCTGATGGCAATGAATTTCCTTCTTCTGAATTTTCTTATTAGGTGCACTAGGCCTTCCAATGAGGGGGATGAGCAACAATACCCCTCAGTTAAATCGCAGCTTATCCCAAGGCACTCAGTTACCGAGCCACGTCACGCCAACAACAGGGGTACCAACAATGTCACTTCACACGCCTCCGTCTCCAAGCAGGTATTTATTGACGGACAGAATACTTTCAGAATGTATTTCTGTAGAATAAGCAAGCTTTAAAATTTTTAGTATGGTCATTAACTATTTGATTTTCTGGTTCAGTGCCTTGCACTCAGAAAACAATACCTATGCTCATTTTATTTCATTGCAAAGTGATAGCATCTTGATCTTGAAGCTAAGCTAAGTGTCCTCTGAATGGATCAAGGTTTAATTGCCTCCTGGGAGCTTTTACAGAAAGCTGTATGCCTCTTCCCTAACGGTGTTCAATTGAAAATGACTCCCAGATAACTATTCCTGGCTTGCTCCCTCACCACACAGCTTTTGTTTAGTTACAGTAAAAGAAAACAGATAACATAGATTATATATGTTATTAATATCAAGAGGACAGAATAATTTGAACTTTGAATGAAATTATTCTAAATATATATATGGAAAACACTTATAATTTATATTGTAGTTGTCCCAATAGTTAGTTCTCTTTTATGATGGCACCTTTTCTAGTTCCACTATAAAGTTAGGAATACAGCAGGAATGTATATTTGAAATTGTAGGGGTTAGAGCAATTGATTGATTATAGAGAATTTTACTGAGTGATTGTAGAGAGCTTATTTAGTATAATGGACTTCTTTTTCAGGGGTATTTTGCCTATGAATCCTAGGAATATGATGAACCACTCCCAGGTTGGTCAGGGCATTGGAATTCCTAGCAGGACAAATAGCATGAGCAGTTCAGGGTTAGGTAGCCCCAACAGAAGCTCGCCAAGCATAATATGTATGCCAAAGCAGCAGCCTTCTCGACAGCCTTTTACTGTGAACAGGTAAGATGTTTATTGATACTGATATAATTGTCTTCTGGGCTATCCCCAGGCTTGCCTCTTCATGTGCAACGCTTTGTTTTTGAGTTGTGGCTTCTGTCTCATAGGTGTGTTTAATTGTATATTTGTGAACAAAGTTATTACCTATCATAATTCTTAACCCTCCACAGACTCAGAACATACTCTCTTAGAAAAGATGGTTTTACATAACATGTTAAATCTTTTTGTTGATGTGGTATTGGGTTGTCACCAGGCACATTTTAATGTATTTATCCTTTTATTATTAAGTAAAGTTTATCCATTGTGTGCTAAGAGATCTTTATGAATATGACTGGAGGAAAACATGTTGGATTATTGCTGCCATGCTTTAGTTATGCATTGTTTAGATGCTTGCTGAGCTAAAATACTCTGGGTACTTATTAAGGAAACACTTCACAATTATATGTAGACTATTTCAAAACAGTGCTCTTTTAAATTTTATGTCTAGAGATTCAAAACAAAAAATAAGCTGGTGTTTTTCTTTCCATTTTGTACTGTACGAATAAAACAGTGATTCCTTTTGCTAGTATGTTGAAGCTGTTTGGGTAACATGAGAGTTATTCTGAAATGTAAAACTTTCTTGCAAAGCAACATAAGTTTGAGTCACATGTCATATGTATGTTTATACTTAGTTTCCATGGAAACTATGGAGTAGAAGAAAGGACCTTCTTGTAGTTGTTGCTGTCGTCCACCTCACGTCCTTCTTGTCAGTCTGCACTGAAATGGGTGCTTAGCATACTTCCTGCTCAACCTTTATCCCACAAACTCCAGTTATCCTATGTAGGCTCTACAGTAGCCTGTAATTTCATTTAAGTTTTTAAGAAATTATTTGCAACATGTTATCACAGCTCTTTGATAGCTTAACTGTATTGTTTAGGCTTTATGCACCCTTCTGCATTCTTGTTCATGAAATATACTTTTAAATTTTTACTTTCCTGTATTCTCACATTTTAATTATTCAGAAAATACTTTGCATAAAATGTCACTGTAATAAAACTATTATTTTCTGCTTATGTCTATTCCTTATAATTTTTTTTTTTAACTATTAAATGGCTTCAGTTGAGTACTAAATCTGTATTTGAGGGTACCTGTATAACCAGCAGCTCTAGTATAATAGGAAAAAATGTTTGTTGACTTGCTGACTTTGCTCTGGAATGTTGTTCCATTAGCTGCCTAGCTTAACAAAAGGTGGCCAGTTCTACTGAATTAGGCAGAAACCTTAGAGTTGTCATCTCCAGATGCTTAGCCCTGGTCTGCACTGCCCTGGTCTGCACTGCCGTACTAACCTATGAGAAGACTATCTAATGATAAAGTTTCTTTGTAGAATTTTTATATATAATCCTTACTGACATCCTTAATTATCTGGTCTACTTTTGAATGCAGTTTCTTTTTATTGTTTTGCTTAGGTTTGTACAAAAAGCAAAAGAGGAGGTGTTTATAATTATTTGCAAACCAAGTTATATATTAATTTAAAATTGAGAGTACTATAGGGAGCTTGTTTGTTTGTTTGTTTGTTTGTTTAGTAGATGAAAACTAAGCTCTATTTATGATATGAGTGATGAGTTTTAGTTCAGTGTTTTAAGTACCTGGTCAGTTTAATTCAGGTCAATTCAACATTTATCGAATACCTTGTAAATCTTAACACCAGGGGCAGAGAGTGAACAAGACATAGACTCACAGACAAGAATAGTTGGGAAAGATGAGTTGTAAAGAGAAGACTTGCACTGAAAAGCAAGCTCTCTAAGTCAGGAAGGCAATCAAGAGTTGAGGAGGGTAGTCTTAAACCTACCTGCATACTGTTGAGGTAGGTGCGATTATCCAGCAAGGTAGCACACCAACAACACTCAATGGTACCCTAATCTCTGTTCTTCGCCTTTTATAACTAAGTTTCTTTTTCGGTTTTTAAAATTAATTTGTTTAAATTGTTTGATTCTTTCTTGTTCATTGAAGAATTTTAGGAGAAAATTTAAATTAAAATATTTTACTCTCAAATTAGCATTGGTTTTGAAACATTATTGTTTTATATAAGGAGACCCAAAGTATATATACTTTTATTTTTCTTCATCTCAAAGTTAGTGTTCTTACTGTATATCTAAAATTATTTTCTATGTACCCAGTATGTCTGGATTTGGAATGAACAGGAATCAGGCATTTGGAATGAATAACTCCTTATCAAGTAACATTTTTAATGGAACAGGTAAGCTTACTCTGCAGCTAGCACCAATGACAGTCCAGTAGAATTCTGAAGCACAAGCACACAGCACACTGGGCTCCGAGTAGTAGCAGGAGTCTACTGTTGTAAATAGAATTTAGTTTAGTGAAAAACCGTCAGGGATAGGATTTAACTAAACAGCAGAGAGTAACTTAAATGCCATGCCCCCCCTCCCCCCAAACTTGGCCTTGCAATATAGTATTTTGTATTGTAACAGCAGAATTATTTTCTACCTTCTAAAGAGAGTAAATACTAATTTGGACTATATTTGTATTTCAGAATCTTGGTTTTTTGTTTTGTTTTGTTTTTTCTGGTTGTCCTTTGCCCCATCACTGAGGAAAAATAGTGTAGACTAGGTTGGGTGGTAGGACATTCTGATTTTTGATACTTGAATTAAAGAGAATCTGTCAATCATAGGAAGCATTTACCATTTTTAAAAATAACTTTAATGAAAATGTTTACATTTAATCCTTACGAATTTTGATCCAGTATTATCTATAAAGATTGAGCCAGCTGTAAAGTAACTTGATTTTTGGCAAAAAAACTAAAGTCTGTTGGTTTCTTTTAGCAACTGCTTTAGCAGGAAATAAACAGGGAGTGGTAGGTATTGCTGGTTTACTTTGCCTCTAGGTGCTTTGGTGATGAGAAAATAAAGGGTGTTGCCATGATTGTAGGACTAGAATTAGTGTTCCTGGGTGCTGTGTACGTGAGGGTGGCGGTGAGGTGAGAGGTTCTAAGGCACAGCGTGCATACGCTGCATGAGAAGACCTAAAGGAAACCTTTTTGTAGCTATAGGCTTTTAGTTTCTGAGTGTTCTGGTGGTTTGTGAACAGCTGAAGTGGACCAGCCAAGATTAGAACCATTGAAAGAAATGGAAGACTTTAAGCATTTAAATAGTATATCCATTTCTTTCAACGGAAGATTTTAAGCATTTAAATATTATTGTTTTCTGGGTGTGACTTTAAAACCTTTCAACTTTGTAATTCTTACAACAAAGTTGTATACTCCATTACCTTTAAAGAGTACACTTTTTCATACCTAATATGTGAAGTCTGGCTGCCTCTCACATTTCAACTGAATAATTAGTGGTTTTATACACTACTATAAAGTTTCAGAAATTTAAAATTATTAGATTTTATACTGGAAAAAATATTTCCAAGACTTAAGTTTATAGTTGGAAAATTATAAATTGTTGGCTAAAATATATTCTAACCTAATACATGACAATTTCAAATTAGACATGGAAAGATCTAAGGATATGTATTAAAAGCTAATTTTTACTTGGAGAAGTTTACAATTAGTCATAATTTGAGAGATACTAACTTATAAATTAAAACAGTAAATAAGATTTTAATTTATTTTGCTTTATATTGTATTTTAATGGAAATTTTAAAAGACAATTTGTGAGAAGTGGTTTGTCATTACCTTTACACTTGTAATTTTAAATTATCTTCCTTAGTATATTAATCCAGTCTTTTTGTTTTAATAAAGTTACTCATAGAATAGTAGTTATGATACTTTTAGTTGTGAAAATTTTCAGAAAAATAAAAATTAATTGGAAAACAGCCTCAAAACTATACATGCTTATAAAACAAGGCAAAACAAAGAACTACAGTTAATTGTAGGTAGAAAAGTAAGTGGTTCAAAATTAGAATACAGGTTAAGAAAACGAAAGGTTGAGGGAAAAATAATTAAAATAGCCAAAATAGAGAAGTTGGGTTAAATGTTTATGTCTAATGGTAGCAATATAATTTAAAACAAATAAATACATCTTTATTCAGTATATTTATTGAGCGCCTACTGTGTAACAGGCAATATAAACTTGTGGGATTTGATCATTCCTATATTCCCCACCTGAGACGTAGGAGGAGTCCATCCTTGCATGGAGCTACCAAACACATGCATGTGTACACATTGTGTCTCAAACTCAAGTATACTGGACAGAAGTCCTCAGGGCTTCTCTATCTGCTGTTTGCCTTAAAGTCTTTCTGGACATTTGCAAGAGGTAATGTCATCATCATATCTTATAGTTGAAGCTCCAAATAATCTAGATATTGCCCCATCCAGTTTTAATGAAAAGAACAGTTATAGCTAAACAGTGTATTTCTTGTTCCCTAACAAACTCTAAGTTTTATTATCCTCTTCCAACAAGGAGAAATAATGTACAGCCCCTCTCTTTATGTCTACCTCTTTAGACTTGGGTATTTTAAGATGCTGTCTGCATAATGCTTTCCTCAGTTATTAGGGAATTAATTCCCTGACACAGAATCAGTCCGCAGAATCCACAGCATGGTGCCCACTGTCCACCATGGTGGACCTATCACCCAGTCTGCACTATTAAGGATGAAGACACTGTTGTTTCAGATGAGATGTTTGGCTTGTATAATCTCAGTGTAAATGTTTGTGGAATCAGTAACGAGTGTGGTCTCTTATCATTTAGATGGCAGTGAAAACGTGACAGGATTGGACCTTTCAGATTTCCCAGCATTAGCAGACCGAAGTAGAAGGGAAGGGAGTGGCAACCCAACTCCATTAATAAACCCCTTGGCTGGAAGAGCGCCTTACGGTAATTCATATTTTTAGTGATGGCCAATTAAAGGTTACAGTCATGCGTACTACACACATACCTGTCTGTGTGCGCATACTTGTGTGTATTTATGTTGTCAAACTAGGTTAGCATTATTTTGTCAGAATTCATAATTTGAAAATTGTTTTTTCTTTCCATGTATCCACCATAGCAAAGTTGAGTGGTAAGTTTTAGTTCAGAAACCTATACTTGATTTCATTGCTATTCAGAAGTTATTTCTTCTGTTCTGCGTGCTTTGGTTTATTATATGTGATTAATTTCGTGGCTTGGCTTTTGTTATTTGGTTCCACCTTTAAGAGAATATATCCCTGGTAATTAATAATAATGGCATTGATGTATCTCTATAAGTGAAGATTTCTTTAAATTCACACTGGGGCTGGAAAATTCCTTTCAGAAGGAGGGTAGTCTGAGGGCACTTAGAGCAGAGCAACACTTAGCTTTTGGCCACTGTGTGCCGGTACCAGCTATACTGCCATCCATGTGGCACACATGTCTACATACCGGCAAATACCCTCTTTGAAGCCTGTGAGAACCAGTGCTTATGATTTTGTATTTTTATAGATTCTTGGTTGTGATTAGTATTCCCAGTATTCACTCTTCTCTACAATCTCTAGAAGTTAAGAGATTTGGTTAGTAGAACCTGAATGTCAGTGTTAAGAAAACCATATGCAGTGACAGAATAACAGCTGAGACAAAAACTTCTGTGATGTCAGCATAGCCAGACTATTGTTTCTTGTGGGTGAGATGTGGTAGAGGCTGGTATCAAGGCAATAATTACATGAGTTTATTCATCAGTTATTTTAAAATAGAGCCAATATTTTCTCCATAATCAAGAGTTTCAAATTCCGTACTTCTGGATATGAATAAAAATAATGTGTGGAGGAAAAACTTTATTGATCATAATCTTAAACCTTCTGAATCTGTTTTCCCAAAATAAGAGAAATGTTCCAGTTGTGTGCCTAGCTGCTTGCTTCTCAGTTCAGACGCTGATGTTGTTAACCTTTCCCCATAGGTCCTTTCTTTCATCCCTTTAAACATTCCCGTTGCTTTCCTTGGACCATCTCTAGTTTCTCCATGTCCTTCTTGAATTGTGGAGCCCCAAACTGGGTTTTGTTCTCCAATAAGGGCCCAACTAATGACAAGTGTAGTGGGAAGAGTATTTCCCAGTTCTTGCATGTTTTACATCTGTAACATGGAGTCCAAGAAAATGAGAAATAAAGTGGAATTGTTTTATAATTGGTTGCAATTTGCTCACTTCTGTAAGTCACTTTTAAGTAGAATACTGACATGTTCTTTTAAATTTTATTATATTTATTTTCATTTGACAACTAACTAGAATTTATGGCATCTAGTCAAATATTTAAAGCTAGCCTGTAAGCCAGCACTTTGAATATTTATTATTACTAATATCAAATACTATTTTAAGTACCTACATAGCATTAGATTGGAATTACAGGATTACCACTTGCTTTCCTTGTATTGCTTTATATTGCTTCTTTTCAGCAGTAAACCAAAATTTCATTCTTTATCATTATCCTGAATATTTTTTTGAGTTATCAATTCACATGGTTTTAAAAAAAGCTTTTGGTATATTGTGATGAGTAAAGTTAGCTTCTTATATAGTTTATAAGACAGTAGCATAGATTCAATTACAGTTTTCTGGGTTATTTTCATTACATAGTTGGAATGGTAACAAAACCTGCAAATGAGCAATCCCAAGACTTCTCAATACACAACGAAGATTTTCCAGCATTACCTGGTTCCAGCTATAAAGATCCAACGTCAAGTAATGACGACAGCAAATCTGTAAGTAGCTGAGATCCGTGTATGTGAGTGGTGTAGTTTTTCCCTTTAGACTTGCCTTCACTAATAGTTACTGACTAGATGCTGCTACCGTTGAGCACTGTAATCATCTAACTTCTGAAGAATGTAGAAAGCTTTATAACTTAGAAGAGAGCCAATTTGTTTTCCTATTTCATATAGGTTTGCAAATTTCTGTTGAACTTGTCAGTTAATTTAGACTTTTATTGTAGTCCCTGTCAGCTGGACCTCATGAAGTTTGATAATGTAGACTTCTAAGGAGCTGTGTTTTTCTTGAGTAAGTTTTCTCCGTGAAGAGTCTTTATGCACATTTTTATACCTGTGTTGATTTAGCCAACTCGGCTTCTGATTGAACAATGTGTTTATTTCTTTCAACATTCATGACAGAGTTTTTTTTTTTTTTTTAATTTATTTATTTATTTATTTGTATGATGGGCTTAAAGAAGATTGTTGGGTAAGGATGGAAATAAGTGTGAATTTTGAAAGGTTAGACATTCCTACTTACTCTTTGAGGCTGCTTTGGTAGTGTTTTTAGTACTCTAGTATGTAAGTTTTTCTATAGAAGTGTGCATCCACAGAGCATAAAACCCTGAGAAAGACAAAGATATTCTTCATATTTTACCCCCTGTGCTCTATGACTGAGATTTAAAAAAAAAAAAAAAAAAAGAAAGAAAAGAAAGAAAGAAAAGATTAATTTTCTCGAGATTTCTTGCCCTTTAAATACTGAAATGTAGACATAGAATTTATTTGTTTTCCATAAGGCAGTTACAGGGATGCAATTTTCAAGTAGAAAACAGGTAATTACTAGTAATTTAAATCTAATAGTGAATGACTAGCAAGGTGTTGATGAATTAAACTTACATATTTAACACATCTAATGTCACACTTTCCTTTTTTCATGCTAGAATTTGAGTACATCGGGGAAGACGACTTCAAGTACAGATGGACCTAAATTCCCTGGAGATAAAAGTTCAACAACACAAAACAATAATCAGCAGAAAAAGGGGATCCAGGTGTTACCTGATGGTGGGACTCCATAAATATGTCAGAGATATTTTAAAGTACATTTTTCTCTACTTTTCTTAACATAAAGTAAAAATATCTGTGTTTTTCTTAACCAGGTCGAGTTACTAACATTCCTCAAGGGATGGTGACGGACCAATTTGGAATGATTGGCCTGTTAACATTTATCAGGGCAGCAGAGACAGACCCAGGAATGGTCCATCTGGCTTTAGGAAGTGACTTAACAACATTAGGCCTCAATCTGAACTCACCGGAGTAAGTTTTCTCTTCCATGTTTGTACATATCTTCTAGCTTGTAATAGATTCTCATACTGTTACCATTTTCTTTTGAAGACGTAACCCAGGCAGGCATTATAGGCATTATTATCCTGTATCCTGTGCCACCCCAGAGAGCCTCAGACTTGTAGCTAATCTTTTCATGAGCCTGCTTGCTCCTGGGCCAGTCCTAGCTAGCCTGTAGATGACGGTCACTGAGAGATACCCAGGGTCTGTCCCCAAGCCACATCTCTATCCAGCCATTGGTCTTGTCAGTACTCGGAACTGCAGGCTCACCGTAAGTGTACCTTGCTGCCTGCTTTCTAACGATCACGGAGTCCCATTTCTCTCTTGTGGCTGCGACTTCTGTATCATTTGATTCTATTGGGACTTCTCATTCTTTAGCTCTTCTGCCTTTCTCAGTGTTCTTATCTCCTCTTTGATGAGCTTATTTCCTTCTCACCATTAAATTTTATGATCAATCATAATTGCTTACTTAGGCAAGCTTGACTCTCTGCCCTTCTCACTTCTAATCATACTTCGGTCTTAGAGTCTGGATCTGTTACATCTGTTTGCTTCATTCTTGACCATCTTCTTCTGGTTAGACTACAGAAAAACATAATTTCATTCTCTGTTCTTGCTGTACACTCATGCCCAGGAACTTAAAAGTGAGTCCAAAGTTTTACAGATATACTCCTACTGGATGACATAATCCTTTCAGAACCTTTTGTTTGCTTTTGAGTGTGTTTGTGTTGGTTGGTTGGTTGGTTGGTTGGTGGTTGGTTTTTGCTGCTGTTATCCTATGTGACTGTTTTGCATTTCATCAAGCCAGTAATAGCATTTCCTCCTGTCCGTAGCTCTAATAATGACCTGGCTTCTATTTCTGCTTTACAAAGACAAATGTAAGCAAATAGAAGAGGGCGTTAACCTAGTCCTGCCACCAAACCTAATGGCCTGCCACCAATCTAAATCTGACATGCCCTTGCCAAAATATTTGGTTCATGCTTCTACTTAAAACTTTGTAAAAACTCATGAGGGTGAATCTTAACTTTTTCTCCTTTCCCTAGTGTTGCCATCCAAACCAGTGTGGTACTTAGTAGGCAGATGCTCTACCCCTGAGCTCTGTCGTTACCCCAGCTCCCCCAGGACTTTGGAAATGGTCTTGCTGGTGCACTCCAGGGTGACTCCTTAACTAAGCAAGCACTCCTGCTTCTGTCTGAGTGATGATATTGCAGGCACATGCCATGACTTCCTTCCAACTTACAACATTTCTGTTTTGCCATTTCTAGTCAAATATAGAGAAACTTATTTTTCCAAACGTATCAGAATACATTATCTTGATTCAACTGCCTTTGAGTTATCACTTTTTTGTTGTTTTGTTTTTCAAGACAGGGTTTCTCTGTGTAGCCCTGGCTGACCTGGAACTCACTCTGTAGACCAGGCTGGCCTCAAACTCAGAAATCCGCCTCCCTCTGCCTCCCAAGTGCTGGGATTAAAGTCATGCGCCACCACTGCCTGGCTGAGTTATCACATTTTTAATTCTTTTTCTTTTTCCTCTTCCTTCCTTCCTTCCTTCCTTCCTTCCTTCCTTCCTTCCTTCCTTCTTCCCTCCCTCCCTCCCTTCCTTCATTCTCTCCTTCCCTCCTTCCTTCCTTCCTTCTTTCTTTCTTTCTTTTTTTTTGAAGCAAACCATCTCAAATGAATCATCTTGATTTTTTTTTTTTTTTTTATTTGTCTTCTTTCATTCTGTTAAACCCATTTTTGCTAGGATTTTCTTCCCACGATTCCACTAAACTGTTCCAGGAACATTACCACTTTCTCTCCGTGCTCATTCCTCACTTGATTTTGAAGATGTCATTCGTACCTGATGATGTTGGCTCATCCGTCAGTTTCCCTTGCTCATACCACCTCTCCTTGACCTTTGGGTTGTCCTCTTGATGATCTTATCTAGACTTGTGCTTTTAAGGATGACATAGATTGAAAATTCTAAATACATATTCCCATGCAGACTTTTTCCTTGAACTTGAGGTTTTAGATACCGTTACTAGCTAAATGCCTCTTTAAGATTTGGGTTAAACCTACACTGTGTCTAATCATTCTTGGTCTCCATTAATACTTTGAGAAACCTGACATTGTCCTTAAGTCTCTCCTTCCTTTTCTCTCAGATGCAGTCCTCTCAAATAGATACACAATCCGATCATATTCTCATTAAATTGCTACCACTCTGGTTTGTTGCCTGAATATTCTGCCAGTGTATCACAGCAGGGATTCTTGGTTTTCTTCTTGCTCTTTTTGTACAGCTTTATGTAGCACTCAAGATCATTTTTCTGTGTTCAGTACCAAGTACAGATTTGTTGTTCTAATTTAAAAACTCCTGAATAGCAGCAGCCTGCAGTGTTGACATCATCCTGTCTCTTTCTTCTGACTCCACCTCAGAAGCTTTTCCCTTGTGAACTGGCTGCCTTCCTCTGCCTCTCATGTCAGGCTCTCTCTGCCTCAGTTCTAATACTTGCCTTGACTAATGTCTACTAGGTGATTACCTGTGATACTGCGCTCATAGCCTTGACTGTTTACATCTAAGCTTGTCAAATCTGACTTAAACTGACCACTCTATTTAATTATATAACCAGTATTATTTCTCTGTTATGCTAATTATCTGCCAGTGTCCAGTTAGCCATACACTTAAACAGAAAGTAAGTTTTCCAGCATCAGCAGTCTTTGTCGTGATCACTTCACTCATTCAGAGCACCTGGAGCAATTCCAGGTGCATAGAAAGGCACTCACATACGTGTTGAGTGAGTACGAGATCCGGCTCTTCATCATCGCAGGTTTGAGTGTGGTGGACATGGAAAGTAATATAATCGGAGAGTAGTGTAGAAAGGAACTTAAAACATTAATTATAGCTAATTTAAAGTACACCATTTAAATTTTGTACGTGTGTGTGTGTGTATACATACATACATGCTGTGCTTTATATTCTATTGGTGGGATACTAAAGGTAGCACTCCTGTTATTTTTCTACTATAAAGTTGCAGTGAATTCAAGAAAAGGAACCAGGAAGGATGTTTAGTTTTTATTTGAATTCTTTTTTTTCCCCATTTTCCTGAAATTACATTAGAAATACAGTTTTCTACTTTGTTCATTAAAGTGGCTTCTTTTTTCCTTGTTCAGAAATCTCTACCCCAAATTTGCATCACCCTGGGCTTCTTCACCTTGTCGACCTCAAGACATAGGTAGGAGAATGTTTGTGTTCAGAATTATCTAAAAGGTACTTTCTAAGAATCAGTAATAACACTTTTGTTTGTTGTTTTATTATGCAGACTTCCATGTTCCATCAGAGTATTTAACAAACATTCACATTAGGGATAAGGTGAGTGTAGCCTTCTGTTCTTAGCCGTACATTTATCTACTGTCTTGGTACCCCTTTTGGTTCAGACGGCATGCTAATCTACTAGCAATCTTAGGAATATGCTTCTGTGTGTCATTCACATGGATAATTTTATTTCCATTTTTATTAATAGTAATAATGCTGTACGTCTTACTTATTTTAAACCAAACAATGTTAGGAATGATAAAATATTTCCTGTGATTAATAATTGTAACCACAGTGAGTGGAAATAAGCTAACTTAGAAAGTTTGGGGATTCTCCTCCTGACATTCTTACTTAATGCCTTAACTCATAAGAGATTTTATTCAGCTAAAACATATTTAATGGGACAAACCACAAACACCTTTCTGAAATTATTCGACCTTTCTCCACTGTCTGTGCTGCACCTGTACCGTAGACCTGAGGCCACAGTTGCAGCCTTTCCTTAGACTGTAAAAAGTCCTGGAGAACCGCATGCATTCCCAACTGCCCGCACAGTAGGAGAGCGCACGGGGAGGGTAGCCTGTCAGGTAGGCCCGGTGTCTAGGTAGACATCCCAGGTGCTCTGTGAACATGAGAACTGACCGTACTTATCCTGGCTTTATAGTTCTGTAGGCTGTTTGCTACATTGTGGAAGGAAATGTGAAAACGTTATCTTTTAGGCATTCATTTAAACAAAATATGAGTACTCTGTGATTTTTTTTGCTTATGCTGTGTGATGTGCTAGAAAGAAATGATTTGTGAATCACTCTGCATGTAGATTCAGCTAGCACTTACAAACCTGTGTAGCTGGAGGAATTCCATGGGATACTTATATACTCTCATTCTGTACTTTAGGATTGGGGTTCAACAAATAGTCTTGTTTATTTAAATGATAGTTATCTGTGCCAATTGAAGGATTTCTGTACATCCTTCCAGTTTTTATTTTAGTGGTAGCTGTTGTTTTTTGAAATTTTTACATTTGTTTTACAACTTGGCATATTTGTCTTTTGTAGCTGGCTGCAATCAAGCTTGGCCGATATGGAGAAGACCTCCTCTTCTATCTGTATTACATGAACGGCGGGGATGTATTACAACTCTTAGCTGCAGTAGAGCTGTATGTTCAACGTATCATATCACTTTCTCCTCTAGCGTATCTTGGATATTCTCAAGGTTTTTAAAATGATGATGGTTATGGGTTTGTTTTTTGTTTTATTGAAACTTCTCCATTCCATGAAATTGAAGTTATTCAAAGGGAGGGGTGTTGTTGGGGTTGCAGTGTGTGCCTGGCTGACAGCTCCAGACCTTAGCTTTATTCCTGGATCACCACAACAAAAAAGTATAAAGATGAGAAATTGAATTATTTTCATTTTTAGTAAAATGAATTTTATTTTGAAAGCATATTACAGCTTTATAATCATTGTAATATGAAAAGAATTTCAAACTTTATGTCAGGTATCTGAAGTGACATGTGTGGTGAATTGAGTTTTATAAACCGGGACTCATGGTTGTGGTTCTTGTAGAAACAGATGTTTCTCTTGAATAGACACAGAGTCTCATTATTTGATACACATCAGTGATTACTGTATATATATAAAAGACCCTGCATGTTTGTGTCTTTAGATACTAAATTGTAAGTTTTATATATTTCTCAGTTGAAAGAATTTATTTTTTCCCCATTTCCCTCTCATTTTTGTGAAATGGGATTAACACCTATATCATAATAAATAAATTTATGGACTGCCTCATCCATCTGTAATTTTTTTTTTTTTTTTTTTTTTTTTTTTTTTTGTCGTTATCTATGTCTGTGAACTACTGAACTGTTTGTAGGAAAGCATGTATTTACATGGGTTCATCATCTGACCCTTCGGCTGTTGCTTCTCCAGTTTATAAGTGCTATGTATTGTGTACCTGGCTTTTGATGGTGTCCTCTTAGATTCTGGCAGTTTATTATTTAAATTTAAAAATTAAACTTTACAAAATGGATATTCTATTATCATAGCTATAAAATTCAATTAGTCAATTCAGATGGGTGTTTTACTTAATAACTTACCTAATAATAAAAATTAATGGATTGTTGTTTTATTACATACTTCAGTTTCTATTATTCAGTATATTGTATCTTTGTTTGGTCTGCCATGTTTTACTATATATATCTTTTAAATGCTCATATACTTTTTAAAATATTATCTCTGCATAAAGTAGATTCAACTTTAATGTGTATTAAAGAATATGCTTTTGGAACAAAAGAAATTATCTTGTTATATATAAATAAGGTTGCATTTAATAGCAGAGCCAGATACAGACGTCTCCAGATATATGTATTTCATACGTAATTTTTCTGATTTTGTGTGGGTCACAGGATAAATTAATTGTTTCTTTTTTAAAAATTGAAGTTTTAACCGTGATTGGAGATACCACAAGGAGGAGCGGGTATGGATTACCAGGGCGCCAGGCATGGAGCCCACGATGAAGACCAACACGTATGAGCGGGGCACCTACTACTTCTTTGACTGTCTCAACTGGAGGAAAGTAGCTAAGGTAGAGTTTTCCCATATGCAAAATGTATGCACGTAGACTTTAAAGAATGTCCTGGGCTTACTAATATGTAAAATATGTCTGACTCACAACATGTCAGATTTTTGTCAACCCCCATTAAGAGTGTCCAAAACCAGCTACTCATCTCACCAATAGGAAAATTATTAAAATTTGGTAAGAGATTTCTGTGACTTAGGGTAACAGTTATTAATATTTGAAATATTTTATGAATGCAAAATTATTAAATAAAGCTACTCTCTTACAGTCTCATCCAGTCACATAGTTTCCTATCTTTTTTTAAAGCAGAAAGGTCGCGGACTGTTGACTTGCAGATGATTCAGTGCAGAGTTGCAGAGGCACACTGTTGCTCACTCCTGTGCATAAACATTGAAGGGGAATGGGCACTACGGAATGTTCATTATTTAGTTGCATTTTGGTTTGTAACTTTGCTTTTTTACAAAATCGCCTTGTCAAAGAACATTCCCCCCTTTGAGTTGTGAGATTTCTTTGCCGATAGATTCTCTACATTTGAGTATAGTAGCTGATGCTTTTCTCAGTGTGCATGAGGGTAAATATGACCTACGTTTAGTTTCAGAGAATTCCAACTCCATTTCTCTGAATGATTGACTGTTAGTATTACAAAAGTTTGAGGCAGCTTTTAATGTAAGTTTCAACAGAAGAAAAGTATTTCTAACAAATTTCAAAACAATTTTGGGCAGCATTTTAGTTGATGCCTTGGGGTTATCTTTTCAGTGTGCTAGATTGATAGGATGTTTCCATTTTAAGAAGACAGTATGAAGTGTTACCAGATATAAACCATGGAAATGGTTGACCTTCTGGAAGTTCTAAGCTTAGAGAAATGGAAAAAGATGAGCCCAATAGAAAATACAGAAGAGGGTAAAAATTGGGTTTTGGTTTAGGTGTTTGTCTTTAGGTTTCTAAATGGTAAATGTGACTAGTGCTCAGTCTTTAGACTGTATCTGTCATTTCAACAGTTGTATGTATTAGAGATGTCTTAGTTTCAGAGAGTGTATTCTTCAGTTGCCACTTTTAAGCATCTTGTTTGTGAAGATGCAGTATGAATGAGTGTGATCACTAGTGATGTGCTGTGTCTGTAAGGCACTGGACAAGTGGAGACTGTGGCGTGTGTTCTGTGCCTTCTCAGTCACTCCACACTGTTGGAGAAGTAGACTACTAATCAGAATTGTTTATTCCCTCAGACATAAATGACCGTCAGTTCTAGGTAGTCTGTTATTTCTTTTCAGAATTTTAGTTAATAATGTAGTTGGGCATAGTGGAGCATGACTGTAATGCTATGACAGTTGAGAGCCAGGCAGATCTCTGTGAGTTCTAGGCTACTCAGGGCTATGTAGTAAGACCCTATCTCAAAAAAATTAGCAATAATAATAAGTAAAATCTCAACATTTTGTTTGCTCATTGTTTCTTTTAAAGTGACCCTAAATAATTAGCAAGATGTGGTATCTTCTGTAATTTTGCTAATATAGATTACGTATATAACTATTAAGTAAAAGTTTTTCCTGTTCATTTTCATGTGATGGAGCCTTCCTTATTATCCACCTATAGCTTTCTCAAAGATTTCAAATTGTAGGCTTCTTTTGGCTTAACTTAAGCTGACAGATATTGCAGGATTTCTGGTGCATATATTTATATAGGTGATTATTTTCATCAATTTTACTGGTGCAGATCAGTAGATGACGTAATAAACTATATATGCATTTCTTCACATATTTCTAGTAACCAGCTTTAACACACTTTGTTGCTTCCTAAAATTTAAGTATGAACTTATTGTAGTTAGGAGAAAACTGGTATTTTCTTAACTTAGAACAATGATAGCAGTATTTTTATAATAGTTTTGAATCCAGCTTTTTGAGAAAGGGGGAAAAAAACCCTGTATCTATTTTTAATTAATTAATTAATTTTATGTACATTGATGTTTTGCCTGCTCGTATGTTTGTGTGAGGTTGTCGGATTCCCTGGAACTGAAGTTACAGGCAGTGAGCTGCCATGTGGGTGCTAAAAATGAACCTGAGTCCTCATGAGTACTCTGGAAGAATAGCCAGTGCTCTTAACCACTGAGCCTAATTTTCTTAATAGGAAAACTCAGGCATGAAAATGTTGCTTTTCATATATCTAGAATTCTTTTTTAAGATTAAAAAATCATTATCCTGTAACAAAAATTTCCACTAAAAACAAATATGTTCATAGACTATATAATAATACATAATGTTAAAGTATGCCTTGAAAAATTAAACTCCATAAAGAAAATGTCTTAGTTGCTATGAAGAGGCACCATGAACATGGCAGCTCTTAGAAAAGAAAACATTTCATTGTGGACTGACTTAGAATTCAGTCAGTCCATTTATCAGGAGAGGGAGCATGGCAGGAGACAGGCAGATAAGGTGCCGGAGGAGGAGCTGAGAGCCCTATATTTGATAGGTAGGCAGCAAGAAGGAGGGACTGGGTCTAGCAAAGGCTTTTGAAACCTCCAAGCCCACCCCCGGTGCCGCACTTCCTCCAATAAAGGTACACTCCTCAGCCTCCTGATCCCATCAGACAGTTTACTCTGTAGTGACTGGGCACTCAGATCTATGGGCCTGTGCAGGCCATTCCCACTCAAGCCGCCACAGAAGCCTGGTTTGTATTAAGTCATAAGCTAATACAAACATAACTGTTGCTAAGGACCACTTACTGTTCTAAGCATTAGATGTGATAGACAAAGCCATTTCCTTCTACATTCTGTCTAAGAGTATATACATAGTATGTGTGGATAGCATTGACATGTAAAAGACATGTCATTGACATGTAAAAGAGATGCTATAGATGATCATGTTAGGGAACAAATAGGTAACAATGACAAAAGACTTTAAGAAGAATAAAAATATGTGGAAGACAGAAGACAAAAAATTACCAATAGTTCTATTGATATTTGTTATTAGACAGGATTTGGCTTATATAATTTCTTAATATCTCTTGAATATTTTAACTTTTAAAGTATTTATGTTCCCTAGATTTAAACTAGCCTTTTTTAAAAAATACTGTGTAGGAGGAAACATTAACATTGATGTGATTAATTAGTCTAAGTACTAATAAAACAGTGTAGCTTGCCAGTGTGGATAAAATGTGACCTACAATTTATCATTCATTAAAGTTGCAGGTAAGCTTTTATAGCTTGTATATTATTGAAACCAATGTGCATTTTCATTTCAAAGAACGGTTTAGCTGGAAGAGTTTTGCTCATTGTGAATGACAGTCAACTTCAGCCATGAGTGGGAGAGGCACGGGCAGGAGCCGCTCCTCTCTGCTGCTTACGGGGAGCCAGGGAGGGCAGCTCTTGGGTTTGCTCCTTGCTGGTAAGCCAGCAGCCCTTGTGCCTTTCTCAGTCATATGACATGGCTCTTTTTAAAGAATAATGTCACCACAGAGTACCTTTATAAATCTTTTTGAAGGCACGTAATGTTTTCAAAGTTAATTTGGAGGGTATAATGAAGTAAATTTGTTTTGAGTCTTGTATTAAAAATAATAAATTAAAACTCATAAAACCATCACATGTTATACTAAGACAGACCCTTTTGAGTTTGGATCCTAGTCTTCAGTATGTCTAATGAGGATTTAAATACCTACTTCCCAAGATACCTAAAAAGATTAGATGAACTATAGCTTTGTCTTTAGTTTCACTTCACACTAGGCTGACCAGTTATGTGTCTAATTGTTATTGTGATGTCTCGAATTGCGAATACTTGATTTGGTGTCCAAAGGTTTGGTCCCTGTGGCCTAAGCTTTCATTTTAACTATGGAAAACTTCATTTAATTTAATAGTGGTAACATCCATTATAGAGTCAGGTTGATACCAAACACGGTAAATATAAATGGTACTTGTTTAATCTTCAGTAGATAATGTGTGTTGAGGGTTTAAAAACTTGAGTGAGATTTCAGAATATCTGTGCTGGTTAGATTCGGGTCACAGGATGAGGAGTTGAGAGCACCTCCTTTTTGTGGTTACAGAGGTTTTTGTTTTTAAGAATACAATTATATTTGCATCTCTAGTGCTGATCGTGAAAACTTACATTCTTAAATATTAAAACTTGAAGCTAGGTGCTGACACAAACCTGTAACCCAGGTATTCAGGAGGCTGGGTGGGTGGAATTATGAGTTTGGAGCCAGCTGGGGTTATGTAGGGAGTGTCAAAGCCAGGCTAACCTACCCAGCAAGACCTTGCCTTAGAGAGTGGGGAGGGGCAGCAAGATGGCTCTGTGGTATGGTTGGTCGCCAACAGGCCAGGGGTCCTGAGCCAAGCTCCTAGGGGAAGTAGGAAACCAGCTTCCGTATGCACTGTGTTCTCTGCTTGTCTGGCCCGCAGTCAGACATCTACAGTAAAAACAAAACCAGTTTTAAAAAGTTTGATTAAAATCAGTAATCCAGTTAGCTTTCCACTATCTAATTTTAAATGACTGTTAAATTATCTGCCATTTATGAAATGGGAGTTCTTGAGATGTGTGTATTTTCAGATCTTCGTTCCTGAGATTTTAGTGAAGTTAAAATATAACTTTGCTTTTAAAAAAAATTGTCATTAAGGGATACTGGGAAGTGCCTCATTTTAAACATGAACAAAATGTCAGGGTCTTTTCTTATTTGGGTTATTTTTTGTACTTTATTGAGATGCTTTATTTAAATATCCTATAATCTTCAGTCTTTTGCATTAGAGCTATAATAATTTCACTTTTTATTTCTTATTTGCTCAGAATTTTTATGAATACACATTTCTGAGTTACTGACCCTACATTCAGAAATTTATACTGTATACCTACCAGATGCTAGGCAAAGGGTACTGCTGTCGTCTGGACTGTTTACCTAAAAGGGGAAAGAGGTAGTATGTGTGTGTCTCTGTTTTCTCTTAGGTGGACTTGTTTTAATTATTCATATAGAAAATATATTTTGACCAAAGGGGGAAGAAAGCCTTCAAAGAGACACTTAGTCTAGTGAGTTGCCACAGAGGGAAAGGCTGTTGCCAAGGAGACTAATGACCTATCCAAGTTTGATTCCCAGAACACATGTGGTACAAGTCCTATACCTCGCAGATTGTTCTCTGACCCACATGTGAAGGAGAGAGAGAGAGAGAGAGAGAGAGAGAGAGAGAGAGAGAGAGAGAGAGAGAGGAGTGTTTGTGTGTGCTTGCGTGTGCTTGCGCGCGCGCGTGCCTGCCTGCCTGCTTGCTCATACACACTCACAGCAAATGTTTTTAAAAAGAGCACTGTGGAGTAATTTGAATTGTCAATTTTGATGTTCTTTTGTAGGAGTTCCATCTGGAATATGACAAATTAGAAGAGCGGCCTCACCTGCCATCCACCTTCAACTACAACCCTGCTCAGCAGGCCTTCTAAAAAGACTTCCCTCTTCTTGGGGTATGGCTGTCTCAGCACAACACTCGACATAACTGCAGAACTGATGTGGCTCAGGCACCCTGGTTTTAATTCCTTGAGGATCTGGCAATTGGCTTACATAAAGGGTCACCATTTGAGGTCCTGCCTTACCAATTATGTGCTGCCCAACAACTAAATTTGTAATTTGTTTTCTCTAGTTTGAGCAGGGTCTGAATTTTTTCATTTATTTTCTTTTTGCCAGCAGACAGACTTGGGTCTATAAAGACAAGCAAGTACACTGACAGAAGTTACCATTTAGTTTCTTAAATGTAAAAAAAGAAAACCCACAAAAGACTCAACAAAATTAGACCACAAAATTTGCATTGTTCATTGTAGCACTATTGGTAATAAAAGAACAGATGTTTGTGCATTTTTATGTGAAGATCCTTCTCGTATTTCATTTGGAAAGATGAGCAAGGCCTGCTTCTTTCACTTTACTCCCCTGTGTTTCTGAGCGGCAGTTTGGCCAGGCTGCTGCACGAGTGTGACTGTAGAGTCCCACAGCCCCTGGCGGCCCCAGGGCTGTGCTCTTACTGAGCTTCATCTGTCCAGAATGAGCAAAACACTGTCCAGTCTTTGTTACGATTTTGTAATAAATGTGTACATTTTTTTTAAATTTTGGACATCACATGAATAAAGGTATGTATGTACGAATGTGTATATATTATATATATGACATCTATTTTGGAAAATGTTTGCCCTGCTGTACCTCATTTTTAGGAGGTGTGCATGGATGCAATATATGAAAATGGGACATTCTGGAACTGCTGGTCAGGGGACTTTGTCGCCCTGTGCACTAAAGGGCCAGATTTTCAGCAGCCAAGGACATCCATACCCAAGTGAATGTGATGGGGCTCCAAGACGTGAACTGAGACAATTCACTCTGGCTGTTTGAACAGCAGCGTTTCATAGGAAGAGAAAACAGATCAATCTTGTATTTTCTGACCACATAAAGGCTTCTTCTCTTTGTAATAAAGTAGAAAAGCTCTCCTCACTGCAGTGTTGACTTTGATTTGAAATTGTGACATTTCTTCTTCAACATGAAAAACACAGGAAAAACCTCAGGTTTTACAAATACACTGAATGCTGCGACTAAATTCCAGTCATCCTCTTCTTTTCAGCTGTCAGCACATCTGTCAGTGGGTCCACACTGGGCCCTTTACTTAGGATGGTGCCCTCAGCATTAACCTAGGGGAACATTGGGTAGGTTGTAGCTACATTGCAAGTTAGCACTCACCAGCCCAGGGTGGGACCCAACCAGAGAGTTTGTTCTGTGAGAACCTGGTGAGGAATTTTGTGATAGAACTTTGAGATTTATTTAGTCTTTATGAAAGTGACCTTCATTTGCTGACCTGGATGGCTCATGTTTTTAGGTGCCTGAATTCTTACACTGCCAGGAGGACTAGAGATCGGGAGTAGGCTAAGTTGGGTGTCAATCTTCAGTTTTTATTTTTATCTGTTTTCCTAGTTGAGTGGGCGCTTACTGACATTGCCTAAGTAATGTTTGGAAACAAACATTTATGAAGTGCTGTGTTTGTGTATCAAGAATGTACAGGAACTTAAAAGTTCATCTCTAAATATTGAGAGATAGCCAAAACTGATTTTTAAAAAATACCATGATTGTTAAAAAATATTGCAGAATTTAGAGTACCACCTCAGTCGTAAAGATGACACTTCAGTAATTACAATTTTAACTATTGTGACAAAAACCACAGCAGACACTACACTATTTAAGATCTGCCTCATCCAAATCGTTGATACCAGTTTCCTTCAAATAATGGTGAGGTGTATCTTAACTAGTGCACTGTCTGTTATGGTTTTTGACACTTATGAACTTACTTTATAAAATAAGACTTTCCCTACGTAACCACCAGCAGTTGGCGGGCAGGAGAAGACAGTGGAAGGGAGATCTCCAGTGACTGATGAGCAGGTCATGTGACTGGCAAATCTAGATAACTCAGATCATGTTTGTTATGCTGCGTCTAATTCCAGACACTTCAGGTTTTCCAAGTTCTTTTTATTTCAGAGTCAAGACTCATCAAAATTAAGGAAAGTTGTCTGTTACACGGGTTTTGGTTTGGTTTGGTTTTTACAATATGGTGATGTCAGAGGTCAACTTGACTTCAAATTCCAATTTAAAAAGTGCATTTGAAATTCCATCCTACATACAAAGAAATTAGCTGAAACTATATATACAATTCACATTCCCCCCTTTATTCTGTCCATTTTCATGGCTGTGTAGTTTATTTCCCATTGTGAAGCAAATGGGTATGCTCTGGCCACAACTGTCACTGAACTGTAACTGGCTTTGTTGAACAGAAGCTAATACCTGCAAAAAGCAATCCTTTCACCTACTTGAATGCAGAGATCTGTACTTGAGGTACACTGTAACATATATGGTAAAACTGTTTTCTGAAGGTTTTTTGCTGAAAATTTCCTTCAGGGTAACCTTCCTTAAGAGCTGAAAGTATCTTACACTATCTACAAAAGCCAACTGCTTATCCGTAGGTATTTTATTAATACTTGTTGATGAGTGGTATTTTTTTTTATCATTTCAGTTTGAAAGTGTACAAATTAAATCATTTAGGCATTGAAATAATTCTTTGCTGTAATTTGATTTTCATGAAAATCTTGAACATTTTCACTTAGCTTTCAAAACTCAGCTTTTTCCTGTGAACCGTCAAGTTGATACCCATTCTTTTGTTCCCAAACGGGTCTTCCGATGTCTTATGTCTCTCCGGTAAAACATGAGGCATTTGAGCATGGCCCTGCAGGACTCACTTCATTTATATTTGCATTCATAGCATCATTTCTGTACAAAGTTTCTGCAAACTCCTCTCTCCCTCCCCCTCCCCCTTTCCTCCCTCCCTCTCTCTCTCTTCTCTCTCTCTCTCTCTCTCTCTCTCTCTCTCTCTCTCTCTCTCTCAACTATGGTTTGTCTATGAGGTTTATAAAGACCTAGAAATATCTACTAACCAGGTAATCTTTAAGATCTGGGGCCATATGAGCCTGCCATATGTGAGGCTCTTAGTTAAACTCCCTGATACTGCACACATTAAAATTAGAACCTAAGGAAGTCAATATATTGACTTAAGACAGATATTGAGATACATTTACTTTCAAAAACTTAGATTCTAATGGCATGTCCCATGCTCCCCTTGCCAATGGCATTTAACAGTGACTTGGATCACACTGTGAACAGATTTCGGAGATGAAACACATAAATCCACTGAAAGAAAAACGACTATCAGATCGAATCTTAAGATCATTAGTTTTCAGCTTGGATGGTTAAAAAAAACAAAATCAAAAGAAAAAACAAGGCTTAAGAGTGGTTTGTTTATATGTCGATCAAAATGATTCTATTTCTGCCGCCAGAGTAAAGAGTATGTTGTACTCAGGATATGGTAAGAGTTGCTGTTCTGAAAGTTATACCTCTGACATGTTCTGTCCAGTTTAAATGCTCTTTTGGATGCCTGCTGCATGTCCCTTCCTGCCTTGTGGCTGTCAAGTGACATACTAATTTTACGTACCTTATTGTTTTGTATTTAAAGAAGAGCATCATGAGGTGGGTTTTAGTGTCTCACATTTTATAGAAGTCTTCAGATGTCATCACAGCAAAAGGAAATGACAGGTAACACTGTAGAGAAAGGCTTTGGAAACAGTATTTCCCTTCAAATATCAAATTCCAAGGCTGTCCGTGTTCATGTGTGTGGCAAAAAAAGAGAGCTAACAAAGACCAATAAAATAAAGGTATCAGTGTGATAGGAACCACAGTAAATGCTTGTTTTCTGGTGCTTGGTCTTAAGCTCGGGGCCTCAATAAAGCCAGATAAGCCAGCACGCTATACCTGGGAGCCATGTCCCCAGCCCAGTGATACAGAGCCTCAGACTGCATGCTTTTTAAGGCATTGCTTTTGGCTTCGTCGAAGACAGTGGAAGAGGGACTGGTTGGACAGTTCTGTGTATGAGGTAAGGCACTGGACTGAGTGTTAATTTCCTGTGGCTAACTGAAAAAGCCTAACAAGGAATTGGGATAGCTAGTGTATTTCTGCGCACCAGCCAGAAACTCCTCAAGTCGCATCAGAAAGTCCAGATGAAGACAGCCCATTACAAAGTACAATACAATGGTATTTGTAAACAATTACAAACACAAGGCATGTTTTAGAGTCGGTAAAACATGGGACCTTAATGAAAAGCCAGAGAACAAGGTGAAATGTCACAACTACCTTCAGATACAGGAACTTCAAAAGAGAGCTGTCTTCTCGAAGTGGAAGGCGACTGAGACAGGATATCATCCTGTATCAATATACTGGCCCGCAGTGCTAGCTATTTGATGAAACTTTTCCTCAGTTGAAGTGGTCAGACAGAAATCGGATGATAATCAAAGTCACCATTGACAGGACTGATGCCTTTGTAGTAAAAGGATGGCTTTAGTACCTTCCAGGCCTCATTTCAGCAATTTGAGATGTCAGGAAACTTAATCAAAAGTTGGGGACTGTAGTCAGATCTTAACTGAAAAAGTACATCCTTAAAGAACATGCTGTTCTCTGGAGACATTTTAAACTACCTGTGAGTACGTCAGATTGCAAATTTAATTAAGTTTGTTATCTTTTCTTCCCTTTAGTTGACAGGAGCAGACATGAGCAACAAATATTAAAAGCATTCATTAGCTTATATCTTTTTTTAGTTATGTATTTGAAGAAAGGAGGAGCCAGTTTATGCTGTTTTGAAGTAAATATTTAGGCTGAAACTAGTAATATATGGCATTCATGTTCAATCTCCCATTTTCTACAATAGAGATTGCGTTAATTAGGTTGAGCAATATTTCTATTATTTAAAAAGAAAATTGATCATTCAGTTTGATTTATAAATGTCGGTTTGAATTGAGATTACTATAGGGATTTATTATAAGCAATGGAATTCTGAAATGATACACCTGAGGACCATATAAAGAATTGTTGTCCATAGGAGAAGGCAGGACGCCATTGCAGATCACATGAAGTTACTGCCACTTGTCCACTCTATTGTTGGTTTAATGTATAAATACTAACTAGGTTAAGGTCCTGGTGAACTCTCACGAAGTTAGCATTATAGTAAGGTTATATGCTCACTTGTATTTTCTGTAACATCCAGTGTCCTCACTGAGAGACCAGGTCTTCACATCAGCAGGTCAGGAAAAAGCGAACTGGTTTCCAAGCACAAAATGCAAAATGTTTGCTTCTACTGTTGTCTGCCTAATATTTTTGCTAGATTTACTTGTATGCATAAAAACTGCTAAAAGTAATTGCATACATTATCAATGTATTCATTAAGTGAAAGTTGAAAATCCAGTAGTTTGGGTTTGGTATTTTCTTAATGCTGTAAGCTTGTAAGAATTCAGTATTCATGGACCACAAAATACTAATAACTTATGTGTATATATATCATAAAGTTTTCTGCCAGTCATTTAAATTGGAATTATAAAATTTAAATAACTTACTATGTTGCCAATCCAAGTTCTTGCGTAAATAGTACACAAGCATTGGCTGACAGATCAATTTTGCATTCCTTTTTTTTTCATTTCCAGGGCATTAGACACCTGCCTTATTTTAAGCTATCTTCTGATATCTTGCTAGGTAAGAATCAGTGTTAACTCCTTTAAGCAGCATTTAGGGTACCAACTGAGAAAAAGTTCTTAAGTTTGAGACTTATGTGTATGAGTGTTTTGTCTACAAGTACATGTCTACATGTTCAGTGACCTGAGAGTCCAGAAGAGTGTTGGATTATGGGTGACTGTGAGCCACACCGTGTGTTGGGAACCAAGTCTAGGTCCTCCCCAAGCGCTCTTTACCACTGAGCCAACTCTCCAGCCCCTAAGACTAGACCTCCTAGTTTGCATAAACATTTCATAAAGTGTTTTGGTAGTTTGTATTTATATTTGACCTAAGAGACATCATGGCCACATAATTGTCTTAATTTATAATAAAGAACTTTTTTTCCAAGAAAAATTTGTTTCTATTGCATACTGAAAATAATTTTGATAGTACTTGAGTTATTCAAATATTTTGGAAGAAATGCCTTTAATTCAAGGTTGATGGAATTTCCACAAGTGGCTGAGTTGGTTTAACATTTTTTAAGTCTCTGGCCTCTAGATGCCCATAAAAGAAAACTTAGGTAAAACCTTCAAAATTACACACTTCAATAAGAAGACATGAAGGCATGACATAAATGGTTTCATCCCTTGTGTATAAAAATAAAGATTTGGGGCAGCCACAGTGTTTCAAAGCTACCTTTAAATCTGTTACATACTGAACATTTATTTTAAGATGTAGTTTTAATTACCATATGTAGCGATGCATTCATTTGGTCTGGTTTTGAGTTGTTAAATATTTCCTCCTCCGAAGAGAAACATCACGGAAATGCTTTAATGTCTGAACAATTAATATTCCTCATGTATGCTATTACATAAAACATACCTCTATTTAAATGCCATTTATGTTACTGTGCTTAAGAGATACTTCTACATTTACATTATCTGCAGCTTTGGGTTATTCTTGGTTCATTCTAAATGTAGATCTAAAATTTGAATATTATATTAGTTGACTTGCAAAATACTATTCAGAATATGAATTGTCTACTGAAGATGAGCCAATCATTGCCCTGGCTTCTCTACGTTTACAGTGACAGCCCTGAACAAGGTCCATTATCCCTGAAATATTTGTAAATTACATGCTGTGGGAAAAGGAAGGTGCAGGCTCTTGTTTCAGAGAGCATTAAAGTGAGGTTTCCTTTCCATGTTTGTATTATCCTTTTTCTTTGCATTGAAGGTAAGGGTTATAACAACTTTAGTGTCCTAAATCCCTTCAAAAGAAACCAAAGTAGCAGGAAAATGCACCAGAAGGAAAGGCTTAGGGGGAAAAAAATGGCGGAACATCTAAATAGGAAGCAATTGTTTCTAAGGCTTTATTCTTACAACAGTCTACCCTAAATAAAACCAGATGATACAGCAAGGACCATAATGTTACAGCAAGGCACAAATACTAAGTTGTGATAAAGTTCTACTTTAAATGGTCCAAGACAGCAGAAGGTAAATGATAGGACTCAATGTTTTCTATCGTTCGATGTGTCCAGACAAAGGCAAGAAAATCTTCCTAGAAATATTAACTTCTTTCCCACATAAATCAGGTAGGATTTCCTTCTACTCTAGAATAATTTAGTGATTTTGGTCAACATCTGTTTATCCTTTGTGTGTGTGTGTATGTGTGTGCTTACTTTGTAGCTTGAATCTAGACTAAATACTAAATATCTCTGTCTCAAAACACTACTTTGATCTGGAACATATCTCAACAACCGCATTGTTAAGCAGGAATATGATTCAGAATAAATGCGAGCTAGATTAAGCCATGAGCCCCACTATTCCTCTACTGTTTGACCCCTTCATAGGTTATGTAGTGCAGATGCTGGACAACCCTGGGATAGAATGTATTTGAAATTCATTCTTAATCTATCATCTTGGAAACGCTAATCTCTGAATTGGTCCCTCATGAGATTAATTTAGAATATTTGTGAGTAAACCTAGTTTGTAGAGTTATTCAGTAAATGTATGCCCATGCCTCCAAGGATATTCCCACATTCTGTTAGTCACTGTGGGGAGATGTTCTCTGTATTTGAGAATTACTTTAGAATACCCTTGACTAGGTGTTTATTACATAGCAATACAAGTTTTTTTTTTGGGGGGGGGGTGTTTTATTTTGTTTTGTTTTCAATTTTGGAGCAACAAAGTTTATATTTTAATCCTAGAATGTTAAAAAATAATTCTAGCCCAACCCTTTCATTTGAAATTATATCTCAGATGAATTACTGCTAAAGCTGGGGCCAAACTTAATATCCTTTTTCTACATAAATATGTATCTCCTATAAAAATTCAATGACTATGAAAGATGGTAAGAATTTAGGGACTCTAACACTGGCAGTGTTTTTGGGTTTGTTTTTTTTTTAATTAAAGTTAATATCTAAGCAATGATGTGGGAGAGGCTTGGATAAGGGAGATTGTCAGTTTGGTTCAGGGCTTCAGACTGAACTGTTGGCTCTTCATGCTCCAGCGGATGGCCTGTGTACACACAGCAACAGTAAGTGGACTCAGAGGGTTTAAAGAGAGTACATGAGGTTGGGAAGGAAGGGGAGGCTGGGGGTATGGCAAAGTTGGAGGGAGGGGTGGGTTTGATCAAAACATATGCATATATGAAATTCTCGATTTTTAAAAAATTAATAGGGCCGACTACATTTTCTGCGTTTGGGATTTTGCTTTTCTGTGCTTTGCCTGTGTACAGACAAATTTCAAAACTTTTTAAAAATACATCACTCTTAAAGTATTTGCCATCTCAATGAAACACAGTGTCTTAGGGGGCTTCTCGGTTAGTTTTGTACTAATAGTTTCTAAGTATCTAGAAGTAGTAGTGTTCTCAGTAGTCCTATACTCAGTGAGCTAGGTTAATATTTATGGCTGGAAATTTATTTCAAATTTAAAGCTTAAGGAGATAAACATTTAACAATGGGCACAACAAAAAAGTTAGCTTTTTGGTCATAGCAGGGGAAAAATCATTTAGTAAAACTGAAAACATCTTAAAAGTTAATCTTTATATTTTAAGTGTATGGATGTTTTGTTTGCATGCACGTATGTGTATCACAAGTATACAGTTCTTGCAGAGTCCAGAAGGGGCGTTAGATCCCCTGGAGCTGGGGTTACAGACTGTGTGAGTGGCCCTGAGTGAGTGCTAAGAATCAAACTCTTGTCCTCTGGAAGAACAGCCAGTGTGGTTATCCCACTGAAGCATCTCTCTAGTCCCCTGCAACTCTTATTTTAAAATTTTATTATTTTTAATAACATGTATGTGTAGGTCTGTTTGTAAGTATGTGAGGGTTGGTGACCATGGATGACAGAAGTAGCAGATTCCCAGAGCTGTGGTTGCAGGTGATTGTGCACTGCCTACGTGGGTGCTGGGTATAGGACTCAAGTCCTTGCAAGAACAGTACCTGCCCTTGACTGCTGAGTCATCACTTGTCTTAGGGTTTACTCCTATGAAGAGACACCATGACCAAGGCAACTCTTATAAGGATGACACTTAAGTGGGGCTGGCTTGCAGGTTCAGAGGTTCAGTCCATTATCATCAAGGTAGGAGCATGGTAACATCCAGGCAGGCATGGTATGGGAGGAGCTGAGGGTTCTACATCTTCATCTGAAGGCTGCTAGCAGAAGACTGGCTTCCACGTGGTTAGGAGAAGGTTCTCATTGCCCACCCCCACAGTGACACACTTCCTCCAACAAGTCCATACCTTCTAATAGTGCCACTCCCTGGGCAAGCATATACAAACTATCACCTCTCTCCAGTCCCCAAACTAAATATTTTCAAGTTAAGATTAAATATAGAGAAACTCAACTTTCTAGTTATACCTGAATTGGGGAAATAAGATTTCTATATGATTTTGCTGGATCACTAGTTTCTTCCTACTCGTTATAGTTAGTTGCAAATGTTTCAAACTTCTCCAAAATATGAATTTTAATGAAAAGGTTGTTACAATGTGGCTTTTTTAGTCTGTGTAGTTAGCTATTCATGTTTACTAAGTTTGTTATAGAAAGACTCCATAATGTGCTGATTCTGGGAACAACATCCGGGAACTGCATACTCCACTTCTGTGGTATTAAGGGCCTGCCTACACATGAGACTGGACGCTGCACTTCTAACAAGTCACAGAAGGTTTGTAGAGCGTTGATTACAAAGCAAACTTAGGGGGCAAAGCTCGAATGTTCTTCTTTGGGAAGGTTTTGCTGTTCTTCTAAATGAAAAGCTCCTTGTGGCTTGCTCTGGCTATCATGAGAGAACCATGGAGACAACAGTAGTCTATGAGGGAGGGAGTCTGGTGCCAAACAGCGTGCCTTTTAGTGTCTGTGGATGGCATGCTATTCATAGGAAGGACTCGCTTCCCTTCCGGTGCTGTCTCTGTCCTTCTGGGAACAGAAGTGCCAAATTGCCCTGTGGCTCAACCTTTCCGAGGTCTCCAAGGTTCTTCTTACTGCCTTCTAACTTAAAGTCGATGATGATCTGTTTTCTGTTACAAGTATATCCAACCTTCAGTAGGAATGTTACAAGGCAGCCCTACCACAAGTAGAAAACTAACGCGTATATCTAGTGCATCCTTCAAAAATAAAAACAGTTGATTGAATCTGTGAAGCCTTCAGATATGTTTCACCAAGACAGAAGACAACCTAGATAGGAAAAAAATTACTTTATTTAGTCCCTCAGTCTTAGCGGTCCTGTTCGGTGTTCATTCACCCACCCCTCTCCCATCTCGATCCTAGAAGAGGTTGCCTTTTTGAAATGAGGATTGGCATCTGGAATCTGTTGAAGGAAAACACTCAGTGAAGATGCGCGATTTCAGGTTAAGACTGTTTCAACTACTGGCTGATTTTTCTTTATATCAGCTGTCCCTAACAATATCTTTACAACAACAGGAGGAAAAAAAACAAAAAAAAAACACAAAAAAAAAAAAAATAGGCAATAAAAAAAAAAATAGAGTGTCTGCGTTAAAACTAGAAGACACTGAGACATAACATCTTTGCGATTTTAAAGTTTTCCAAATCCTGCAGCCTTTTTTATTCATTACGAAAAACAGACACTAAAGGTCTCCTTTCCCATTGCTTGCAAAATACATGTCAGCATAACCTGTCAGAACTCTCTCGAAATGTATTCAGTCAGTACCAGCTAGAGTGTTTGAAGTGTGGTAGAGTGGGCTTAACATTTCCATGATTTGGCAACTGTTATTATCGGGAACCCGAGTTCATTCATCTAGGACTTGCAAGACAAAAAAGGGAAAGTTTAAAAAAAAAATCTTTATTCTTCCAAACGAAGCTCGAAACAGTTCTCAAGTTTGATTTTTTGTTGTTGTTGTTGTTTTGTTTGTGTTGTTTTGTTTGTTTTTTTTGTTTTGTTTGTTTGTTTGAGACAGGGTTTCTCTGTGTAGCCCGGCTGTCCTGGAACTTCACTCTGTAGACCAGGCTGGCTTCGAACTCAGAAATCCACCTGCCTCTGCCTCCCAAGTGCTGGGATTAAAGGCGTGCGCCACCACTGCCCGGCCTCAAGTTTGATTTTATGATTTAAAAAAATGTAGATAAAAAGAGGTTTAAAACTTACAAAAGTCAGGAGAATAGAAACTAAAGGTATACACCGGCAGGGTTGATATACAAAAGTAGCAAGGACGAAGTAGAAAGGCGAAGGACTAACAGCAGAACTCTGCTAACTCTAACTCTAGAAACTGTACCAGTTCCAAAGTGTCTGCAAGCCGCGGTCGCCTTGCACAGAGCTCCAGAAAACGCTCACCTGCAAACCTCGGGGCGGGCAAAGGGTGGCAAGATTCCTAAAGAGGCCAACAGAGTACGCGCTCCACAGCCCGAAGCCAGGAAAGTGCATCGCCTTTCAGGTTGCAAGCCTCTGCCACCTGTTTGCGTCCAACCTCTAGGGGTCGTTCCCGCTGCCTGGGGACCTATTTTTCCAGAGAAGTCTACCGACGTTCAGGCTCCGATCGTGGCAGCGTGGGATCCGTGGGAACCTCCCGCTCCTGCCGCTCGCCTGTGAGCATCCCCTGGCGTCCGTGCCAGTGCCTCGTGCACCGTGTAGCTCGCCGCCAGCCGAGCTCGCTTTGCCGGTGCGCCTGCTGCCCCGCAGCATCCCAGATCAGAGTTTTAAGATTCCCGCCTTGCGCGCTCACATCATCCCCCCCACCTCCTACACTTTATTTTATTTTTTCCTCTTTTAACTTTCCCCCCAGCCACGCTCTCTCGGTGCTAAGCGTTCGCCGCGGCCGTCGTCTCCGCCATCTCTCCAGGTTGCATCTGGCGAGGATTCCGAGAGCAGCTCGCGGCGGCCCGGGTGCTCGCCCACGGGAACTGCGGGGCGCGGCGCGGGGCGGGGCGGGGCGGCGGCGCCCAGGGCGGGGAGGAGCAGCCTTCCTCCCGGCGGAGCTGGGGTTCAGCAGCCCAGCCGCTCCCAGCGTCGGGGCGCCGGGCGCTCGGCCGCGGCGATGGCAGGAGGGCGGCGCGCGCGGGGAGGCGGGCGCGGGGCGCGGAGCGCGCGGGGGCGGGGGCGGGCACGGGGAGCCCGGGGTGCCGGACGCTGTGAGGCAGCGGTGGCACCGGGGAGCCGGGCCGCGGGCAGCGCCGTCGCCGCCGCCGCCGGGGGCGTCGCCGGCCTCGGCCCCTTTGTTCTCGCGCGCGCCCCTCGCCGCCCACTCCCTGCTGTCGCGCGGGCGGCGACGGCGGCTCCTCCCGCCCGAGGCGGTTGAGCTCGGCGCCGGGGGCGGGAGGGGGCGGGGAGCGCGCCAGCCGTGGAGAGTGGGGGCGATGGCGAAGCTCAGGGTGTCTTACGAGTACACGGAAGCCGAAGACAAGAGCATCCGGCTCGGCTTGCTCCTCATCGTCTCCGGCATCCTGTCGCTCTTCATCTTCGGCTTCTGCTGGCTCAGTCCCGCCTTGCAGGATCTGCAAGCCACGGCGGCCAACTGCACGGTGCTGTCGGTGCAGCAGATCGGCGAGGTGTTCGAGTGCACCTTCACCTGTGGCACCGACTGCAGGGGCACCTCGCAGTATCCCTGCGTCCAGGTGTACGTGAACAACTCCGAGTCCAACTCCAGGGCGCTGCTCCACAGCGACCAGCACCAGCTCCTGACCAACCCCAAGGTAAGCAAGCACGCGGGAGCTCCCGCCTAACAGTGCAGGTTCGGGGCCAACGTCCGGGTTAGACCCCAGGGGGAAGAATCGAGTGTACTGTCCTCGCTAGGAGTGGATACGAGGCATAAGGTGCATGCACGCATCCGTGGAGCCCAGAGCTCCAGTCCTCGGGACGTGTTTATCTGCCGGGCAGTGGTACCCGAGTCTCTCTGCAAACACTGGTCTTTTCTGTTCGTAGATTTTTTTTGAGCTCCTGACAAACCCAGGTCCAGCGCCTGCAGGACGGGTTTGCCTAAACTCAAGGAGCAGAGAAAGTTAACTTTTCCTTCCAACCTAGCCATGGGATAGCCCGGGTCCCAGGTACTCCAGCATATGGCCAACAGCTACCTGAGCTTCGATTGGTCTCAAGAACTCCCAATGACGTGACCTTCTTTGAGAGGTTAAAGGGATCTCTTCGCTCCTGGAAAGTTCTTTAAAAGACTTTTGTCTTTTAGTTCTAAATTGAGGTTTTTAACTTGAGATCTAAAGATGGGCTTGGGAGGGTTGGGGTGGGGCCAACAGCAATCAGGAGGAGTCCAAGAAGAAATTCTGTTTAGGTCGGGTTGGTTTGCTCGGTGGTGGTGGAAGCTGGAGGGTCTTAACCATTGGGGACAATGAGGAGCAGTAGAACAACTTACAGAAAATAGAAAGCCCTTGGTGACCTATACCAAGCAGCGGTTTCCTGACAACTTCTTTTGTTGTTACAGGGGAAGAAAAAAAAAAAAAAAAAAAGAGGGAAAAAATAGATAAAACCTGGTTAGGACTTTCGAGCCTCTGGAGAGCAGAGAGGGAGACTCAAAAAACTTCCCCGGGTAGGAAAGCGCTTATAAAAAGCAGTGTCCCCAGTCCTTGAGCTAATCTAGCTTTGCAGCGCGCTTGCTTCTGCAGGAGGGCTCTTTGATGCCTTTGGCCCGTTCTGCTGCCTGCCGAAGCTGTGTGTATTTATTCAAGTTACTGACTCCTTTTACTTCGTGAGGGCTGTGCTGGAAGACGAGCAGGAAATCATTCCAAAGAAAATGAATCCTGTGCACACAGGAACACGTTCTTTTAGATGTGACGAGAGATATTAATGTGAAATCTGAATTTATATTTTAAACAAGATCACCACCGCTGTGCAGAGAGACTCATTTATTTGGAAAGTTAGAAGAAACGAGTCTTTGGAAATACGATTGACTCCTCATTGGAAAAGTCTCCCGCTAGTGCACGAAGATTCATTTGCTTAAAAAATGGAGATTCTACAAGGACAGTAGATGTAGAAATAAGCATTCGGAATACAGTCTCTAATGAACAAGCTCTTGCAGAAGTGATCGGTCTCAAAAAAAAAAAAAAAACAGATGTGAGTTAATCTGCTTAGTGCTTGGGAATTTAAAAAGAAGTCTCATGGCTTTAAGAAAGAGTTTAAAAATCAGAATTAAATTAAAAATATCTAAGAAAGGTGTCAAGTAGTAATCTAGTGATTTGGAAGGTGCTCTGTAGTTTGCCATTTAGGAGTGGGCACAGTTGGTGAAACACTGTTAATTATTTTTGAGAAAGTGGTTTAATCATATATATATGTACATATACATATATATATGCATATACATTCATACAAAGTAAATTCTAACTTGTATGGTTAATATCTAATTTTGGCATAGACAAGTTAGAATTTACCACAGAAGACAACTTAAGTTTCCAGGCAGTTTTGTAGGACCTGGCAGCAGAAATAAATTGGAATCATTAGGACATTGATTCTTAAATCACTTGGAAGCAATCACAATGTTTTATGTAATATTAAAATCCTCTCTCTCTCTTGCTCTCTTCACTTGCAAATAATCTCATTTTTCCCCCCTCAATGCCAGTTAAGAACTTGGCAATAGTTGCTTTGAAGAAGTATCAAACAAAAATCAAAATGGTCAGAACTGGGAAAAATGACATATTTAATGGTCCGGAAGGGTGATGAATGACCTCTCCATCAATTTATGCAAGATTTCCTCTGCCAAATATGCATCTCTTTGTCCAAATTGTGATGTATTGTAGTATTTATAGAACAAACATCACCAAATTAGGTGTTCAATTTGGAAATTTTTGTAAGGACTTTTAGCAATGGAAAATCTCGGTGCACCGGGAATGCCATGCATAAGAAGATTTAGTCTCTATGGTCTCCTTACGCCTAGACAATACCCTTGCCCAGTCCTGTTGCATATTGACTATGCAGCGCTATCCCCTCCCTTACTTACTTTTAATTTTCCAATCTGTTCCTTTCGTCTCCCATCTGCTTCTCACATTCTCTCCAAACCCAGTCATCCCAAGAAACTGTTCGGGAACCACCTCTCACCGACATAGAGCAAGTACCTTTTCCTGGGCTTGGCTCAAAGTATTACAGCCCAAGGCGAGGAGGGGCACAGAAGGTACAAATATGTAGCTGGTTGAGCCATTGACCTCTGAGGAAAGCACTGGTCTTCCACTAACATGCCTTTAGAGTATCTTTACGCCCTGTTCAGTTTCTTCATGGTTTTCATCAGATCCTTATTATGTCAGGGAATCACTGTGTGTAATGGCATAGTATCCGGGTCAGGTTGGAACTTGAGAAAGGATGATGGATCAATCATAGCACAGTCTTATGTTTTGGAGTTAGCTTCCTCTTGCTCCTGCCCCAGCATTGCACCGCCTCTTTGTGACTCAGAGCTGTGTGTGCTGAGGGCTCCGGTCCTCACCTACGCTGTGGGATTATTTAAGAACCGTAAAGATACGTTCTTGTGCTTAGGTTCAGTTCCCAGACGCGTCGATCTGGTTATGGATGGGGCCCGAGGATCATCGTAGTTTTCAAAGTTGCATAAATGATTCTGATGCGTATCCAAGGGATGAAAAGGAGTGTCTCGGAAACCGCTCCTCTGTTCTGCAAGCAAAACCACTGGGCTTCAAGATGAATTCACTGTGATTAACGTTCATGTTTTCAACATAACAGATGTAGATGCCCCTTGAGTATAGAAAGTGCAGTAGGGACTCAGAGAAACTCTGAAGAGAAGGAAGGGAATCGTTTAAAATTAGCGTGGGAAGCTCATTTAAAATCGATTAGTTTAAACAAAACGAAGGTGCACTATCGCAAACACTCACCTTTGCAGTTACCTACTTTGGACTGCAAAGAAGAGATGAATTTAGGAACTGTCTTCTGCTGTGTGCTCTGAGAGTGGGGGATGAGAGACAGGATCCGTGTTTAAGTTTTTGTTTGGAAGGGTTTTTCTCCCTCTTTGATTAAAAAAAAAAAAAAAAACCAAAACCAAAACAAAACACCCAAAGCAAAGAATAAGCCTGTTTCTAAGAAAGCAATTCTTTGACGCTGAGGACTGAGGAAAACCTTAACAGAGACAGAGAGAGGTTTGTGGCTTGAAGAGCATCCAGGAAGGCAGACGAGCACAGACGAAGGCTTCGGGCTGCCAGTCACCTTCATGAAGGGCCTTCAGACCCACACTCATAGGCCCTGTCCCCACACATGTAAGGGCAGCATGGCTTTGGCATGTGTGTTCCCTTTGATGTGCTTTGTGCTCTAGGAAGAAATCCATCAGATCAGGGCCGCATCATGAAAGGATAGTGGAGCTGTGCCAACATCTCTAGTCTTTATTTGTCTGCAAAGAAGTGGCTTCCCTTGGATTTTCTTTCCTTTGATAATGTTATTAAATAATATATATATAATATTAATTATATATAATTATACATAGATGTTATATGGGCAGATAGATGATAGATAGATAGATAGATGATGATAGGTAGATGATAAATGATAGGTAAGTAGATAGGTAGACAAAGAGATAGATAGATGATTGGTAGGTAGATAGGTAGATGAGAGATAGATGATAGATAGATGATAGATAGATGATAGGTAGATGATAGGTAGATGATAGATAGATAGGTAATAGGTAGATGATAGTTAGATAATAGATAGAGAGATGATAGGTAGATTGGTAGATAGATAGGTAGATGATAGATAGGTGATAGGTAGATGATAGGTAATAGATAGATGATAGGTAGGTGATAGATAGGTAGATTGGTAGATAGATGATAGGTAGATGATAGATAGGTGATAGATAGGTGATAGGTAGATGATAGGTAGATAATAGAGATAGATAGATAGATAGATAGATAGATAGATTTGAGCTTCTGGTTTTTCAGAATCTATCGTGGCCAAAGAACAGGGCAAAAACCGTACAGGACACGTGAAGCTGAGCTTGTTGAGTTAGCCGTTCATCTGTGCTGTGGGTGCTGCCGGGTTCCAGACCAGACCAGAGATCAAGGTTTCTGCCCTCACAGGGCTGGCATCTTGGTACAGGAAACAGGCGTGAATCAATTTATAATAGAAGTTCATGTAGTGATAGATACTTAAAAGTTGTGGCGGCAGGGGGTGGGGGTGGAGCACTGCTAGTGACAGGAAGATCCAGAGCTGCCCTTGTTACTCACAAGATGCTCAAGGCAAGCGGTCCGATGAGCAGCCGTTGTAGAAGGCAGAAGCTGGATGGGGCACCCAGAGACTGAAGGGACGAGAGAAACGAGGCCCTTGGCTCCTGGAGAAAGACATCTCCATATGCTGAATGGATAGAAGGTGCAGAGACTCCGGGGCGAGTGGCCACTGGGTCTGTTTGAGGAACAGTGGGTTCAATAGAGGGATCGGACACAGGGGAGCCCAGCATTGGAGCCATGGAGAGCTAGGGCTTTTGGGTTTTATTGTAAATGTGATGGTAAACACTCAACATTGAGAAGAGCTCAAATATAATCAAATTACTTTTAAAGGTTTGAGCCATTGCTCTGGCTGCTGAAAACATGTGTGTGTGTGTTGTGTGTGTGTGTGTGTGTGTGCATTCGCACACACATGACTCACTTGTGCAGGTGAGAAGTACACGGGCCACCTTGGACACAGGGAGCTAGAAGAATTGAATGGGCAAGAGAGAGTGCGGCCTAGGTCAGTGGGTACCCGTGGTTAAGATCTATTGTTGAACTGGTTATGAAGAATGAAGGCAAGAGGAATTGAAGATGGCGTCAGAGTGTTTGGTGAGCACAACAGGGCAAGCAGGGTGCCTTTACAGGAGAGGGAGCATGTAGAACGGTCAATGTGGATGAAAACCAAGGGTTCGGTTTCACATGGGCCTAACAGGGACACAATGAAGATGAATCTATGAGTTTCTGCCCCAAAGATTATGGTCCAGCAGAGGACACATAGAACATAGATAACCATATAAAAAAAAAAAAAAAAGTCGTGCCAAGTTCCATAGAGAGACACAAATACATGTTCAAAGGAGAAGGTTAAGGAGAGGCTTCATGGAGAAGGAGACGTCTGCCATGAGTCTCTGAGAAGAGAGTTTTTGTCTTGGTAAGGAGAGGAGGAACAAAAGATTATCAAGGGAGAGAAAAACAGCAAAGCAAAGCTTTGAACTGTGTGAGTGTGGAGTGTGTCCCAGGGGCTGATTGCTATGGGGGAAAGGTGGGAAGGAAACTGAGGCCAATACTGCAGTGGTCTTGACCACCAGGAAGGGAATGGCAGCCACTGGGGAACTATGGAAGGAGGGTCACATCATAAGCCTGTGCTTGCCCACATTAGCCTGCAGGGGGCAGTGAAGAGAGGGAATCAGCTGGTGTTAAAACTGGGAGATTAGGGGTAGGAGAGATGGCTCAGTGGTTGGAAGCATTGGCTGCTCTTCCAGAGGACCCAGATTTGATTCCTACCACCCACATGGCAGCTCACCATCTGTAACTCCGCATCCAGGGGATTCAACACCCTCCATCCGGGCAAGACATCCATACAACACACAAAAGTAATAATAATTTAATTTTTTTAAATGGGAGATTATTTTGAAGTCTTTACGTTGTCCTAGTATAAATGCTAAGGTCTTTCGAAGTTGAACATAGGCAGAGAGGTCAGAATACCGTAGTTTGAGAAAGACACAACCAGCATTGGCTGCTAGCTTTGAATCCAGCTGTGCCATGAGCCTATGGATGCAGATGATTCCAAGAAAGGGGAAACGGGGAGGGAATGGATTCAACTCCAGAAAGGAGTGAAGCTTGGCTGGAGTGTAGATGTTACCCCGATAGACCTTCCGACATACAGATTCTTTCTCAAAAGTTATTAGTATTTTATGTGCCTAGGTGTTTTTCCTGTGTGTGTGTCTGTGTACTACAGAGGCCAGAGGAGGGCATCAGATCCCCTGGGACTGGAGTAACAGTTGAGCCACAATATGTGTTCTGGGAACTGAACCTAGGTCCTCTGGAACAGCAGCCAGTGCTCTCAACTGCTAAACCATCTCTCCACCCTCTTAAACATAGTAAAATGTGTGCTTTGTTGTTTGGTTGTTTGGTTGGATTGGGTTGGTTTGGTTTAGTTTTGCCACTGAATTTGTCTCTCAGCAGCAGAACGCATCCTGAAGCGAAGGAATGCTTTAGGAACAGGCAACTAATATATGGCCAGGTATTCCAGCGAACACCGGAAATGGTGGTGAGCACTTGAGATTCTAGCGCTGCTGTTGCTGAGGCTGAGGCAGAAGGATGACAAGTTTGAGGCCAGCCCGAGCAACGTAGTAAGACACTGTCTCAAACAAAGTAATATACTAATTGCTCTCTTTTTATATTGAGACATGGTTTCCCCGTGTAACTCTGGCTAGTCTCGAACCTACTGCTGTATAGTCCAAGCTGGTTTCAAATCAGAGCTTTCAACCTCCACCTTTCAAGCGCTGGAATTTAAAGTGTGCACTACCACACACTTTGGAGACCATCTAATTTGTGTATCCAAGGTTATTTTTTATGCTGTATCTCTAATCTCCCACTTGTGGATACCATTTATGGAAATCTCAATTTGAAAGATCCCCCCCTCCCCACAGCCAGGCAGTGGTGGCACATGCCTTTAATCCCAGCACTTGGGAGGCAGAGGCAGGCGGATTTCTGAGTTTGAGGCCAGCCTGGTCTACAGAGTGAGTTCCAGGACAGCCAGGGCTATACAGAGAAACCCTGTCTGGAAACCCTAAGGAAAAAAAAAAAAGAAAAAAAAATCGGGAGATTTATGATGTTTCTTTTTATTTGAAATTTGAGGAAAATGCATTTTTTTTTTTTTTTAAATCACAAACACTTCAGAACTGTAAAGATTTTGACACATTTAAAATGCCTTTTTTGCTCTCATTCATGAATGAAGACTATCAAGTTTTATTTCCCCTGGGTTGAAATTTCTTCAGCCCTTAGCAGAATTGCATAACCCGCTGAGTTCCTAGATCCACAGCACATTTATATTACAATTAACATAATCACCCACAGGAAAATAGGGAGCAGAATGGTGTTTCACGTTACATATGTTTCTAACCATTTCTCATTTCGTGCTCTAGATGTTCTCTAGGACATAAACCAGTGTGCAAGAATTCGTAAATTTGATCTTGTAGTCGTACCTTCTTCCTTTCTTTAAAAATAACCCGTGTTATAGTTGCAAATCACAACGTTTGTAATTTTTCTCAATATTTTTGTGGATGAATGAATTCAAATTAGTTTATGTGTTTGCAGAATGCAGCACATTGGGTCTCCACATCCATGTGATCTAGTACCATGTGATCACCTATAAAGAGTGATCCATCTCATTAGTGCCATGGGCACCTGGATGATGAAACCTTTACCCAGTGTCCTCTGGGGAAACAGAATGCTCTCTTAACTTCTGAGCTGTCTCTCCAGCCCCAAATACAGTTCTCTTTTGCTTTAATTTTCTTTTAAGACCAATCTCTTCATGTACAGTCTGTTTTCATCTTCCAAACTGCTGTTTTTCAAAGTGTGGTGAGCATTCAAACAGCATCAGCACCGTCTGTGAACTGGATAGAGATGCTCATTCTCTGGTCTCAGCCTAGATTCCACCCAAGTTCCATCATCAAGACTTGCATAGTAAAAGAGAGAGATTCATAGGCTGCTGTGTAGTTTAGTGCTTGCTCAGCGTGGACAAGTCCCCGGATTTGAGGACAAGAAAGGGATGTGAATCTGTAGAACAAAATTTCTGAGTAGGAATTAAGCATGTTTGTGTGTATGTGTTTAAGAATATGTATTAAATGTAAATGGACCAAATACCCCAGTTAAAAGGCAGGAATTGTAGTTCAGGAACATCAAAATCAAATGTATTATGGTTTTAGGAGTAACACATTAAAAAAAAAAAAAAAAAAACCACAGTGGTGTTGAGAGCAAAAATGAAGAAAAACATATACTACACTAATAACAGCAGCAAAGTGGGACTTACTAAATGCTCATCGATGATGAATGTATGAATGTGCTGTGTTTATACAATGGAAAATTGTTCAGATAATTATATTAACATTATATTCATATAACATTTATGGAAATTATGTTAATATAAATACTTAAATAATTATATGAATATATATGTATATATATCATATGACTATACATAAGAATCGAGTGAACCAAGCTTAAGAAGCCAACCAAAGTTCTTTGCCATGATCTCTTGCTTCAGCAGTGCTTGAACAGAACCTGGCATTTGACCCCCTGCCCTAGCTTGCTATTCAAAACCAGCAGCTCTTTGCCACTTCCAAGGGGTGACCTCAGACTACCCCAAGGCAGCATTTCTCCTAGTCTCTGCCATGGTAGCTGAACCCCCACAGGATTGGGAAGATGCCATCCCCTGCCAGATCGGCTTAGAGCTATAATATATATATAGATATATATATACACATACACATATCTGTGTTTTACTACTTGGACCTTGATGATGACCATTGAAAGACTTTGCCAAACCCTTCCTTTCAGCATGTTATGCAGAGGTAGAATTGTTGAAGTTTCAGATAGTGAGGTAGCCAAGTCTTCCTGCAGGGTATCAAGGAACCAGAATGACAACCAAGAGATTGGGCTCACAAGGGAAAATGTTTGTTACCCTTGGAGGAAGTCTGAGTCAGTCACTACGGGAACTACACAAGTCAACCCTAGACAGAGATGCTCCCCACTTGTGTGACTTCAGGAAGACTCATTACCCGAGTGAGCAGCTGACATCCACCAAAGAGCTCAGTGACCACAAGACCAACTTGTGCACAGTGTGAGCACCTGAAGCTGGCATGGAGTGAGTATCACCTTGACAAGCTCGCCGTGGGAGGCAGTGATGAGGAGAGCTAAGCTTCAGGGTGTAGAGTGTCCTCTCTGGTCACCATGGCAACACATGCATATTGGAATTGTCTTTTTACCCTTTCTGTAAGTTGTACTGAAACATCCACTGAAATTCTTTAATTTGTATCATTTCTCTTCCAAATAAATGTTGGTTCTTGAAACAAGCGGAAACCCCCAACAAACAAGAAACAACCAGCTACTAAAACCACTAAAGGCCACATATTAATTTTATTAACATTGAACTCTATACTCTAAAGACTAAAAGTGAGTTTGTGGAGACATAAAAGAATTCATTGTGACCATTAATGGGTATAGGTGCCTTTGGTATGATAATAAATGTTCTCAAACTGATTCTAGTGATAGTTGCTTCTCTGAATCTACTAAAAATCATTAAATTGATCACATTAAATGGATTAATTGAATAGTAGGTGGGTTGCATTTTAATGAAGCCATTGCACACGAAGGAATTACTATTTTGTTTTGCAAATTTCAGCATTTTGCATAATTTGTAAGGATATCTGATTCAGTAGATAATTCTAAAGCTGATCTATTATTTTGGAAAACGAGAATTTTAAAGTAGCAACTAAGTAAAACTTACTTGGGGGTCTGTTGAGATGGCTCGGCAGGTGAAAGCTACACAAGCCTGGTGATCTGCCTTCAAGCCCTGCAGCCCTTAGTAACGGAGAGAACTGACTTCCAGGAGTTGTCCTCTGACCTTTACAGGCACACCTGTAGCATGTTCACATCCCCCCACACATCATATATACACATCATCATCACCACCACCACCACCACCACCACCACCATCATCACCATCTAAATTACAATGCATAATTTACTCAGACATTTTATTTGCATAAGTAAGCCAAAACTATCCATTTAATTTAAATCACAGTTTTAGTGTAATATAATTCTACAGTTACAGCATTAAATAATGAAACCATACGTAAAGTGTAAATATTTATGTAACTTTTCAGGGCGAGCAAAATCTTTCTAAACACAACATCAAAGACCGAAATCATGAAGGGTACACTGTGGTGTATTTAATTACATCATAGGGGAAAACCTACACTTTAAAAACACGTTGACGTTTAACTAAAACTAAAATTGACAAATTTTTAGAGAATATTTGCACTGGGGCAGGGAAATGATTCAAAGGTCAGTAAGAATTTGTGGCAATAAAAGACCATCTTTTCAACAGAAAAGAATAAGTGTGAACACCTGCTTAGACAATTCAATGATTACTTATAACCAGGCATGAAAATTCTGCTTGATCTCAGGGTTGTTGAGAAATACTGATGAATGTGTGAGGATTGCAGAAGTATTTGGAGCTTTGGCCTGGAAAAGCCATTAGTGCTTAAAGCTTAACGGACTATTCGGTTGGAGCTTGGAAGATAAAAAGGTCTAAGAGCCGTGGAGGCAATGGAGGCCTGGCTTGTGAAGTCTCTGAGGGAAGTTTGACAGTCCCTCAAAGACTCTGTTTGAGTTCTCTGAAGGATCAGACTTGACGGAAGGAATGTGTGTAAAAGGTGGTGTCTTAGAGTAGCTTACAGGCTCTGTCCAGATAGTCCAACGATGGCTGCTGTAGACTTGTTCAGTCCACGGGACTGAATGTCTCAGCAGCCTCGGTCTGGTGCTGGGGTCTGAGAGAATGTCTGGAGACTGCCGGTTTTCAGGCTATGTTGGAACCCAGCTGCAGTAAACGGGGGACACGAACTTGCCAGTGAGAGTGAGAGCAAGCAGGCAAAAAGCAAAGCCTTCCCTCTCCCGTGTCCTTTTATGTAGCCCACCTTTAGAGTGGGCTTTCAAGTTATCTGATGAAGGAAGTCCCTTGCAACTCTACACAGTAGCCTTAGTTTTAATGGAGTCCAGATGTGGTATCGTTGACAACCAAGATGAGCCATCACCATGAGAGATGACTAAGTAGTTAGGAGCACTTGGCTGCCCTTCCAGAGGACGTGAGTTCAATTCCCAGCACCTATTTAGGAACCATTTGGAACTCCAGTTCAAGGGAATCTGATGCCCTCTTCTGGCCTGTTTGGGTACCAGGCACACACATATGGTACACAGACATGTTTACAGGCAAAATGCCCACACACATTTATATATATATATATATATATATATATATATATATATAAAATGCATAGGTATAGGTATAGATATAGTATGTGTGTATGTATATATGTATGTATGTATTACGTGTGTGTGTGTGTGTGTATGGATTCAAAATTATATGGTTAAATATTATGCATTAAGTGTATTGAAGAAATAGTTCTCCCTAAGTTGATGTTTATAATATATTATCCTCAAAAGTAGGTTAAAAAACAGTTTGCTTCATATTTGTAAAACATAAAATATATGCTTTTGGTTTTGTATACCCGCATGCACACTACTAATTTTCCGTCTTTTCAAAACCCCTTCCATTAAATGTGGTTTTCATGTTGCCTTTTTACTTAGCTACCAAGGTGCATTATTTGTTGATAAATAACAGGGATGTAACTTAAGCAGAAAAAAAAAATCGCAAAGGGATATGGGATTTTTGGCTTAGAGTGTTCATGTAAATTTAAATTTTTGCTCAGAAAAAATGATTTTTTTTCATCCATCGAAACTGGCTTTATACTTCGTGTATCTTTCATAGAATGTATCTCCCAGTACGAGAAAAACAAGTTTAAACAAACAATTGCACATCAAGATGGGTTGAGGCAGGTAGGAGTACAGAGAGAATGTGCATCAAGAGAATCATTTGGTGTTGAAACTTGCCTGCTTGAGACACCTGCTTTAATCTTTAGGAATCAATTGTATGTAGTTGTAAGGTAGCCTATTATACATTCGTCACATCTCACCTGGATGGCTCATATTTAAGCTTGTAGACCTCTCTAAGACCCAGTAACAAACCAGTGCTTTCTCAAGAGGAGAGTGGTCAATTGCCAAAGAAAGAGTGGTTCAAGTCATACTGTCAGGACTCTATGGGGGCTGCACATGCTTTGAAGTCCCTCCTGGCCTGTGGAGCAGGTTTGTCTGCTCGGCTGCCACTAAAGCTGGCTTGGTAGTCAGAGTAGCAAGCCAAAATGTTGCTACATGTTTCATCATTCACATAAAGGAGCCCAGCAAGCTCTGTGCTTATTTCTTCAATGGAAACAATATATTCCAATTAGCATTCATTTTGGAGAAATATCCAGGAACTGATTAGACCCCAACTCATCACTGATGTGATAGACCCCCAGATCGATACTCAAGAATCTAGGACACTTGGTATTTCCTGCTTTCCAGGCCCAGACAACACAACATCATAACTGCACAGACAACTCAAGGTTGACTGGGTTGAAGCGGTCCAGCTTCCTGTAGTCTAGAGCAGAACAGAGCTGATGCGGTCCTCAGCAGGGCAGAAAAATCTCCATCTCTCTGGTCTCTCAATCAAAGTAGAGTCTTCACAGATTGAAGTAACAATACAATGGTCTCTAAAAGAACCAAACAGGCAAGTTGAATAGAGATGCTACAGGGCTACCCACTCACTCCCGAGCAACCCATTGGGAGAAGGGATGGCTCCTTAGCCTTCCGCCACCATGTCCTTCCTCCCAGGGATAAGAGATGAAAGGTTAAATTAGGAAAGTTGTGGGCTGTGGCCCCTCATTCTGTGCATCTGTATGTGGGTAGCAACCGTATTTTCAAGATGTCAAGAAACAAACATAGGAAAATTCACGGACTCTTGGACTTAATCATAACACAAACCCACAGTGTACTTCATTCATTCACTCTGTGAACTCTTCCTTCTGAGTGTAGCCTTCATTAAAGCCCCCAGGGTTACGGTTAGCACAGAACCTGCATCCAGTAGCGCTCTAAGCAGCTGCCAGTTCCTATTGTACCGGTGTTCTGGTCAACATCTGTGTGTTTCATTGGGGGAAAAGTCAGAATTTGGTCAGTTGTGATACTTGAAGTTCTGCCCCAGGGTCTTTCCTCAGAGGTTAAGTGTCCCCCACACCCACCCCTAATTCATTCAATCATATCTGTCTGAGAGTATATAAGGAGGTGTGCCTTGTATTGTGCTGTTTCACAAAAGTTATGTATAAATTTCATGTATATGTAAATTATACATACATATATATATATATATATATATATATATATATATATATGTACACATTTCATACTGTGTGTGTGTGTTTGTGTGAAAACCTTAGTAGTCTGGTCCACCTAATTTGCCCTTAGGGAGTCCTTTAACTCATGAGTTATTGTCAGAGATCCCTGAAGATCAAATTGGCTTTACCATGTTAACAAAGTCTGGTTAGGAAGTCAGAAAGAGCGCAGGAAAACGGTGACCTCTGTTTCATGGTGTCTGGGATCTCAATCTCCATTGACTCAAAGCCTGGCTGTCGGAGCTCTCTTAAGTCTCAGCTGCTGCCTCCGTGTTGACTGGAGACCTCAGTTCCATCACACCTAGGTCGTGCCATGAGGTCACTGCGCTGTGTTAATTTGGGTTTCCAGTACAGAACTGCGTCGTGCCGTCAAGGACCAGTGCTCTGACGAGATGCAAGAAGAAACTCTGTCACCTTTTCCGCTATAGCTGTAAAAGTCACACCTTACCATTTCTGTTGTAATCGCTGTCTCATCCACAGTCTAGGAAAGAGGAGACAGACACCCCACCCCCACTTCGCCTTTGTGTAGAGCGATGCCAGCTGAGCGCTGCAAATGTGTGGACGAGATGGAATATAGAGAGAACATGCATTCTGCCACAAATAGGAACACAACATTTTCATCATTACCAGCTATCCTCATACCAGGGAACTGATGGAGGAGACCGGGGCTTGCTGGTCGCCTTCACAAAGACATCGTAGTCACGGTGTTTGAAGGAATATGCACCCACACATGAACACATCTAATTGTGTACCCTGCAGTACCCTACACAATGCCCTGTGCCCTCAGTAAGACTGTCTGAATGTGTATGCGAACATTACAAATTTTGTATTCCTTTTCCCTGTTCAATATGGTCCTAAGAATATTGGCCATCTCCAGAGGAATTTATTTTAGGGCTTGAACCCAGGGCCTCATACACACTGAACACACATCTTGCCACTGAGCCACACCCCAGGCCTTCCTCAAGCATTTGAACTATGAACATAAGCTTCTGATTGTCCTAGATACTGTTAAAAGTGAAACCTACTGAACATCACCCAGATTAAAGTCTCTTGGTTTTGGTCTGGCTACTATTTCGATTCAGTGTGTATTTTTACCAAAGACGGGGTGTTTTTTTTTTTTAATTTTCTACCTCTTAGGCTTAACTGAGCTATTTTCTCTTGAAGGTGGAATGTCATTCTGAACTTTTCCTGATTTTTAATAGCCACCAGTGTTAGCAGTTTGCACAAATCTAAACGTTCAACGGGCATCATTATTCCAAGTTCCCGAAAAGCAGCTATGGTTACGGCATCCTCGGTGGGCAAGCGGACATCTTCCCTGGGCAGGAGTGAGAACTCTTTGCCACGCATCCATCGTGAATACCAGGAAAGTGTGGGCATTTTCGGTGCCATCCCCCATGCCCCTCTCCCTCAGTACATTAGGTGACTCATTCTTTCTGGAGGATCCATTCGTAGTCTTGGCACATGCCATTTCTTCTCGGAATGTCACCTTCTCGTTTTCTGACGAGCACATTCCCAGTCAACCTTGATGAACAGATCCAAAGTCACCATTCCCATGAAGCCCTCTCTCACACCCTACTGTGTCACGCAAATGATCCCACTCTCTTTTGAAATCATAAGGGCTTTGGCGAATATGCCCCAGTCACTACTCTGCCTGCTCCTGGGAGATGGAGAGGAAGAGCTTGAATGATATCTGGTCTCTGGATCCTATCCAGTACTCAATGATCAGGAAAGCCTTGTTTTTGCAAACTATCAGTTTTAAAGCTCTGCCATTCCACTGTAGAAGGATCAATTCTTAGCCTTGATGAGGCCAACACGACAGGAGGGGTGGGTGGGTCTTTTTGAGAAGCAATTCCAGTTTCCTACTGAGCAGTCTTCAGCAAACAGTGTTCTAAGCTGACTGTCACCCTTACGTCTGCCCAGCCTGCAGTCCCCAAGAGTTTGTGTTATTAGCTTGTCTCGTTCTGCACATTTCCTGAGCCACTTATTTTGACCTGACTCTGAGAGTCTTCCGTAAGATTACAGATACTCACGCTGGAACCTCTTGCCCTAACATTTAATTTCTTAGCTGACATATAATCTCATTTGTGTTTCTTCAACGAACCTGCAGTCACCTGTGCGTGCACAAACATTAGGAACATTGTGGAGTCTACGAGGGACTCAATTTTACTTTAAAGTCCCAAGAGGTTTTCTGATTATGTCATCAAAATGACCAGTAAACTTACAGATCTGAGGACCGGCAAGGTGGCTCTGTGAGTCGGGCTTTCAAGTGTGATTAACGTGAGTTTGATCCTCAGAAACCACATGGCGGAAGGAAGGAGCCAACTCTACCAGGTTGTTCCTCTGGCCTTCATGTATGTGCCTTGGCAATTTCACACCTTTACACAAACACACGCACGCGCGCACACACACACACACACACACACACACACACACACACAAATTTTTCAAAGACACATTTGGTGGTTTGAATAAGAATGGCCTCTATAGGCTCATATATTTGAATACTTGGTCCCCAGGTAGCAGAATTGTTTGGGAAGGATTAGGAGGTGTGGCCTTGTTGGGAAGGTATGCCCTGGGGGTTGGCTTCTCTGCTTCCTGCTTGTTGATCAGATGGATTGGGCTCCCAACTGCTGTTCCAGCAGTGTGCCTGCCTGCCTGCCTGCCTGCCGCCATGCTCCTTACCATGATGGTCATGGATCCATCCTCTGATACTGTAAACAAGACCCCAATTAAATGCTTTGTTTTATAAGCTGCCTTGTTCGAGAAAAGTAATTAAGCAACACACAAATTAAAAAAAAAAAAAAAAAGACAATGTATTGTAACTTGTTTTCTAGCCAAATTTATTTGGAAAAATACTTAACCATTGTCTTTCTGTGCTGATTAAGAGAAGCCATGAGGAAACAAGGAGAAACATTTTTTCCTCCTTTCTTCTTCTTTCTTTCTTTCTTTCTTTCTTTCTTTTTCTTTCTTTTTCTTTCTTTCTTTTCTTTCTTTCTTTCTTAACAAAATACTTCACATAGAACACAGCCCCTGATATTTGGCTAAATAGACTCCTGATTTATGGATAATTTTTTTTAAATGACTCAGTGAAGGAAGGAACTGAATTCTGCCTACTCTACCTGTATGATTGAAATGCACTCCTCAAGACTGTGACAAAGAATCTACTCCAGCAAGGTTCTATTAAAGTTTAGATTCTTTGTGGTAGGCCAAAAATGAATGCTATTATAAACCTTGGCAAACCCTAAAATAGGACAATGGAAAATAAGAAATGTATGCAATCAAACATTCTGTGTCAAAGGTGATGATTATGTCTTTTCTTAATAAATCCACCAGGAACCTTTCTGTTGTGCTTCTTATAACAGCTCCCTCAAGCCATCAGCTTTGTCCGTGAATGTGAAAGTCCAACCCCCTTGTCTGCGACACAGACATTAGAGCCTGGTGCGTGGTGTATGCTTATAATTCCAGCTCTAGAAAAAGTAGAAGCCTGAGGATCTTAGAAATTCAAGGTCATCCTCAGCTATGTAGAACATTTCGGGCCAGCCTCAGCTGCATAAAACCAAAACGTAAAAATAAAGATGGACATTAAACAAATAGATTCATTATAGCTTCATTTCACCCCAGACTTTTGTTTGGCAGCTTAGAAAAAAAAAGTGTGCTTTCAAGTTAGCATACAGAGGGATGTGTTTCATTATGGCATTTCTATACATAATACATCACTGTGTTCTGATTCGTCCCCTCTGCACCGCCATCCTCCATTTCCCTCACAACTCTTCCTGGTACCCACCCCAAGTAGACCTATGTTTTGATTTCACATCATATGTTCTCCATTACTCCCTCTTTTTCCCCTCCTTGGTCCTTAAGACCTCTACCACTCCTCTCACTGTGCCTTTTCTACTTTCATGACCTACTACACACACACATGCACATGAACTCATATATGCACACACATGCACACAAATATGCATACGAATGTACACACTTGCATATACACATATGATCACACATGCACACAATGCACATGCACACCTATATACATACCATGTATACACTATACAACATGTATACAAACAATGCATACGACACATGCAACACATCATGCATACACACATATGCACACACAGCATATACATGCATGCAGTGCACATATACACATATACACACATACATGAATGCACATGCACACATGTACACACATATACATGCAGACACATGCACTACACGTGTATACACAATAGACATGCACACACATAGACATGTACACACTCACGCACATGTACACACATGCACATACATACACATACTCCCCACAAGAGTCCACATATAAAAAAAAGGTATGGTATTCATCTTTCTCACTCTGGCTCATTGCACTTAACATAATGATCTTCAGTTCCAGCCTTTTTCCTGTATAAAGATGAATAAATTCTATTATTTTTATGTAGTACAACCATCCATCTTTTTTTGATGGATATCTAAGCTTGCTTTCAGTCATGGATACCATGAATAGTGCAACAATACACACGTATCTCTGAGGCGTGTTAACTTAGACTTCTACTTGCAAGTTGTATAGCTGCATCAACCGTGCTTCTATTTGGAGTGGATATAAATTGTTTCATGTGTTTATTTTTATTATGTGCATGGGCACAGTGTGTGGAGGTCAGAGAACAAATTTGTGAAGTCTCTTCTTTCCACCTTTATGTGAGTTCTGGGGCTCAGAGTCTGGTTAGACTTGCACAATGAGTACCTTCACTGTGATGTCATGTCACTTCGCTGTCATGTTACATTGATCCTATTGGTACTCTCTTGAGAACCCACCACATTGACGTGTGTAGTGTACGTCACATAGTAGCTGCAGTCTCTGTGTTCCAACCAGCATGGAGGAGGTGTTGCTGGAGCCCTCTCCACTCCCCCTACATCCTTCCCAGCCTTTGTCTGTTTTCTTGACTCAGTGGACTTTCCCAGCAGCAGACACTGCATACTACAGTATAGATCTGCCAGACAAGGTGTGCCTACTGGCATAATAGTGGATAACTGTTGCAGAGGGAACACGTTGGCTTTTTTTAAAGTTTAGATTTGAAGCTCCATCCGCAGACGGGAATGATACTATAAACCTGGTTGAAAAGTCCCAAAAATATCTGGGAAGGTTGTGTGCCCTGCCTGGGAATCTGCTACTGATGTTTTGCTGAAAACTGTCCCCTGGGTGTTTGTATTTGTACCCATAGACTTAGTTCTGCTTCCCATCTTGGTCAGAGAAGCTTCTCTTTGCCATGGGCAGAAATGATTAGGGAGGGACATAACTGGTAAAAGTGTGAGAATAACGGCTGTTGGGTATACAGCCTTAAATGAAACATCTGCTTCAGTGGGCCCCCTTGAGGCCAGGAGAAGATAATGCAAGAGGTGACAGAAATAACATGCAAGTTAGAAGATGGGGAGGCACGCTGAGAAACGCTCGTCGCACTCAGGAACTTACACCAGCTACGGCTATATCTAAGTAAGAAAAGCATAAAATAAGCCAATCAGCATTCTAGCCTGGATGAGGGCGGGGTTCATGGAATGCCATCCCTAACTGAAGAGCTATTGATAATTGGTGGCCTCTGGGGATCATGATAATTTTTCTTTGGGAGTGTGACTTCTCTTAGGTTTTCCTTGGTCTTGTGGATGGCCCCATATCTGTGGGTGTTCAGGCAGCACTCCTTGGACTCAGTAATTATGAAGGAGAGGGAGAAGAAGAGGAAGAGGAAAAAGGTGATGGTTTGAATAGGTCTGGTCTCCCAGAGACTCATGTGTTTGAATGCTTGGCCCAATAGGGAGTGGCACCATCAGGAGGTGTAGCCTTGTTGGAGAAAGTATGTCACTGTGGGGTAGGCATTGAGGTCTCCTATGCCAAGTGTGGAACACAGTCTGCCTGCAGGCTGCCATGCTTGCTGCCATGATGATAATAGACTAAACCTCTGCAACTGTAAGCAGCCCCAATTAAATGTTTTTCTTTATAAGAGTTAGTATGGTTGTGGTGTCTCTTCACAGCAGTAGCAAACCCTAAGACGAGGAGGAGGAGGAGGAGGAGAAGAGGAGGAGGAGGAGGAGGAGGAGCAGCAGCAGCAGCAGCAGCAGCAGCAGCAGCAGCAGCAGCAGCAGCTAGACTGCTGACTTAGCAATTAACAACACTTGTTGCTCCTACAGAGGGCTAGAGTTTGGTTCCCAGAATCCACACTGGGAGGTTCATAACCTCCTGTAGTCCCAGCTCCCGGAGATCCAGTGCCCTCTGCTGGCCTCTATGGGTACCTGCACTCACATGCGCATGCCCACACTTGGGCACACATATACACAATTAAACATAAAAATTAAATAAAAAAGGAGAAGAAGACCTGAAGCTGGGAGGGAGAGAGTTGGGGTTGTGGGAGGATTGGAAAGGGGACTTGTGATCCAAGATACACGGTGTGCAAGTATGAAATCTCAGAGAATAATTTTTTTTTAATTCTAAAGAGTATTAAAGCCGGGTGGTGTTGGCACACGCCTTTAATCCCAGCACTTGGGAGGCAGAGGCAGGCAGATTTCTGAGTTCGAGGCCAGCCTGGTCTACAGAGTGAGTTCCAGGAGAGCCAGAGCTACACAGAGAAACCCTGTCTCGAAAAAACCAGAAAAAAAAAAGAGTATTAAAACGTGGTGTGTTATTATTATTAATTTTTAAAAGAGGAATAACAAAAATTACAGAGGGATAAGTATAGAGCAAACAAGATAATACTTTATGATTAAAATATGCAAACAAAAATTAAATAAATGTTTGAAGGGGAATTTAAAAGGCACATAATCTTAATATGAAGTGAAAGTATAATGAAAAGTGGGGGAGGGGTAAAAAAGCCAAGATGAAGTGTTGGAGCAGCTTTGTTCTGGATTCTCACTCTAGAGCCTGCTACTCGTGGTCATGTGTTCTTGTGGACTCACGTCGTTCCTTGTGGTTTGTTGGTGCTGAGCCTGAGTTGTCCTCTTTCATATCTGATTTCACTGTAATAGTTTTCTGTATGTTCATGTGTGGGGGTGGGGAGGATGGTGTCTGGGGCTCTGCTGGCTACACTTAGCTTTGCAGCTTCTTCTTGGGCCAGGCTCCTGGGCGACTCCCCAGAGCGGCTAATGATCCAGTTGGTAAGGGTCGCCCAGTGTGTTGAGTCCCAGAAGCAAGCACAGCACCTAGAGCTGTAGAGACTGGCAACCTGTCTTTGCGCTTTGAAGATTTCTTAGGTGTTAATTACCCCACGGGAGGGTCAACGCCTCTGTTGAGTAGAAGACTGGCACTTCAGAGGTTCCAGGCTCTTTAGTGGTGAATGGTAGAGGTGGTTGCAGAAGTTGGTCTAGCCCTGAGCTGTCAAAACTGCAGGGTCTAGAGCTACGCTACCTTTCCCGCAGCAATTTACTATATGAGCCAAGTCTCATGCCACATATACTTTCCAACTTGATCCGTCCCCTCCTCACAACCAGCTACCATTCTGCACAGCTGCCTACTATGGCCATCTTTACACGACGAAGCCATAGCAAAGTCAACTCAGCCTCCCTTCTTATGGTCGGGTACCATTCTCAAAGCCCCAAAGTAGTTCATTTTCAAAAAATAGGTTCCCTGTCATCAGTTTGGTAGGTCACCCACTGCCCTCCAAGTCACACAGAGTGACAGAACAGGGTTCCTCCTTATTGCTGACCCATCTGCTGGAGGAACCACAGTCTCACCAAAAACCAAACTTGCCTAAGGCTTGTGAGGGTTGTAGGTTTGTCCTGAAGATAAGACTCCTCATATCTTCTGCAAGCCCTGCCCCATCGACACATATTGGAGATCGATGGGCTGAGATTGGTCATCGGTTCCCTCCGTCCTGGAGTTGCCATCAGTTCATCTTGACCTCTTTTCCTGCTGACACCATTTTTTTCTACACTTTCTGGATGCACTGTCACTGCTTTTGGGAACTCTTGGAGTAGAGTTTTCTCCCTTTTTTTTTTTTTTTTCCCTTCCCTTCCCTTCCCTTCCCTTCCCTTCCCTTCCCTTCCCTTCCCTTCCCTTCCCTTCCCTTCCCTTCCCTTCCCTTCCCTTCCCTTCTTCTCCTCTCTCTCTCTCTCTCTCTCTCTCTCTCTCTCTCTCTCTCTCTTTCTCTGGCCCCACTCACTCTGGGCCAAAGGTATTTATTTATTTATTTATTATATGTAAGTACACTGTAGCCGTCTTCAGACACCCCATAAGAGGGCATCAGATCTCATTACAGATGGTTGTGAGTCACCATATGGGTGCTGAGATTTGAACTCAGGACCTCCCGAAGAGCAGCCAGTGCTCCTAACCACTGAGCCATCTCACCAGCCCCAGTTTTCTACCTTTTTAAAGAGAGCCGTCTTGTCTTATGGCAGGTGGCAAGAACGAGGATCCCAGTGAGGATCCGTGGGTGAGAATGAGAATGAGAAGTTGTCTTTGAAGGTGAGAAGCCAAACATGTCAGGACCCTAGGAAGAAGTTTCTCTACGGGGATGGTTATTGTTTGATAGAAGGCATTGTGTCTAACCATTCCCCTAAGTGACATAGCTATGCTGCCAGAAACTGATCTTGCGTCAGACAGAGTAGGAGGAAGACTTAGAAGTGCATTTCTCTGAGGATGGAGCAGGGTCACAGGGATACTGTCTCCTCGCCAGCCCTTTGGAGGAGCACACTGATTCTAGAGACATGACCTTGATTTTCCAAGAGAGGGCCAAGAAGCAGGACATGTTCTTAGTTCCAAAGCAGGAAGCTTGGAATAGGGAGAACTAGGCATCTAGACAAGAAGGAAGTGTGGGGCGTGGCTAATACTATGTAAAACAGGTGTGGAGACACACTCCTGTCAGCCAGCACGTGGGAAGCAAAAATGGGAACCCAAGAAGGTCAAGGATATCTTTAACTTTATAGTAAGTTTAACACCAGTCATAGCTAGGGCATTTCACTCCAGAGTGAGACCTGATCTCAAACCAAAACCAAACCCACCAAGCATTACTCTGCAGTTTGTACGAAGGACACCACATGGACCGCTGTGACCTCAAGCAATTTCAACCTCTCCATCTCACTTCCCCGTTCTTTTTAATTTTTAAAATGTTATTTATGTCCGGGGGTGGCAAGACAGCATATGCTATGTCCTGCTACATCAGAGCACAACGCTTTGGAAGTTGGATCTCTTGTTCCACCTTTGTGTGGGTTCTGGGGATCGAACTGGGGTCATCAGGCTTCACAGCAAGCCCTTTGATCTGCTGAGCCACTTCACTGCCCCTCAGTCTCCTACTGTATGCTGGAGGCGAGGTGATGAAGCTTGCTCGCTCGGATTAATTAGATCCTGACATTGGCCAGTGGTGCTGTCCATGACAACAGTGATGCTGAGCTGTAGATTTGTACCCTAAAAGCTCTCTACCCAAAGAGATATTCAGGTCAGAGCTATAAAGTTTGGGGCAAACCCTCCAGCCTGAGTGATGGAGAGAGAAGGGCATTTGCGTGACAGCCTTTCTTGAATTCTTTTCAAGAAAGCTGCTTTCTAATGGAGTTTATATTTCTATTCATCTATAATGATCTTCCATAGAGCTGAGGAGGACTCGAGGAGGGACCTGAGAAAACATTTAGTAACAAATGACCTGGGCAGTCAAGACGTGAGAAAAGGAAAAAAATTAATGATTTTTAAGAACCCGAGGCTAGCCCTTTAACATTATCCTTCCTTTCATGGCGATATTGACTTTACCAACTTGCAATGGTGTTAAAGACTCATTATTTAACCTATGGGAAGAACAGAGTCTTCAGGGGTGGGGGGGAAGGGGATACCTCAGGGTTACTTTTCTTGATATGAGAAGAGTGTAATTTGCATTCAGAAGCTCTGCCCAGCCAGGCACTTCCTTCACCCCATAGGACATCACAGCTTGCCGGCTATGAAACTCGATGAACATTTTTTCCTTGATGACTCCAGAAACATGGCTGTGGTTTCCTCAATCAAATCCTGAAGTTGCCATCTGGTGGAGAGATAGGTCTTTTAAACTTATTTCCATCCAAAAGCTGAGTAGCAAAGAATTCAAACAGAGTTAAGTGGGGGATGTCTTATGTATGTTTCGGCGACATTTGGTTGTCTCCTGAAATGTTTGGTGTGCCTGTTGTGTCAATGGTGCCCGTTGCTGAAAGGGTCCCGATGAGTTCTTAGATGGTCGTACCTCACTGATTCTGCCTCCAAGACTGGAACGTTCTCCTTCCTTGAACAGGCACAGTAAGTTGGCACCTAATCTCACTTTGACTGTAGGTAGGAAAAAGGGAAGATCTCACCTAGTTTATGAAGTGGGAAGTGGAACTGTCGTGATATTCTTGCAAATATTTGCTAACGTAGAGAGAGTACCAGTTTCAGAGCAGGAGTGGTCATTCTAGTCCTCTTGGCCAGCAGCAATGGTGGCTCAATTAAGTTTGCCCACCATGTCTGAAGTGGCAGGATTGCTTCCAGGTTAAAAAAAAAAAAACAACCCTGTAACAGTGTTTGCAGTCAGCTTCTGGCTGGGTTGTTTCTTGATGTGCCTCCAAAAAGCAGACTCAGAAGCAGGAGCTAAAAATTATTTTGGAGGTTATACAGACTAGAAGGGGGGAAAAAAGGATACCCAGAAAAAGCAAATTTACCCCAGACTAAATACCAAATAAATCATAAGACTAAAGCCCCATGTTCTGGTACCTGTGGCTTCTAAGCTCATCTGTAGCTTTAGGAAAACCTCAGAATCCAGACACTTCACAAAAAGTGTACTGTTCGCTTAAAGATAGAAGGGAAAGCTGTGTGCACATGCAATTAGTATTCAGCTAGTCAGTGGTCAAAATCCTATTTTATGTAACACCAATTTGTTATGGATGGTGGGTAATGATGAAATCTACTACAATTGAAACGGATTTGCATTCATGTAATTTAAAAATGTTTAACTTAGGAAAGTAGCTTCGTTAACTTGAGTAAAACCCGTCTTTGTGTGTTATAGACCCATCCGGTCAACTTGCAGAAACCATTGCTAAGACCCTGTATAGTCCCTAGGGCGAACATACAGACAAATATAAGAGCCCTTGCTCTCAACTGTCCAGCCAGAGAGGGAGCCTGACGTAAGCAGACAAGCGTGCTACTGTATGATTTTAACTGTGAGTTCACGGGTTCGATTCCTGGGTCAAGACAGGGAGGGGTGTTGGATGTGGAATGAAAAGGCTCCTACAGATGGTGACCCAGGACAGAGAGCATTAACCGGAGGCAAGCAGCCTGTGCTGGGTGGGGACATGTGACAGATTTAAGGAGTAAGTGCTCCTGCTTGGCTGTCTCCCAGGATTCTATGAGGATGGGCAGCCTGGGGTTAGACTGAAGTGCCGTGAGCATCATGATCAAAGTTTTGAACTTAAGCGGAAATCGATGGGAAGAAAACGTCGTGACGTTACATGCTGCAAATAAGATCGTCGAGCCAGGTTTGGTGGCAGACACCTGGAACCCTAGCACTCAGAGGATCGCCCCGAGTTCAGTGCTAGCCTAAGCTTTGAAGCAAGTTCCATGCCAACCAGAGCTCCGTAGTAAGATCCCGTCTCAAAAAGACGGAGGGAGGAGGGCGCAGTGCTGGGAAGATGTTTCAGTCAACAAAACACCTGCCTTGCAAGCCTGAGGTCATGAGTTCGGATCTCCAGAACCCGTGTGGAAATCTGGACCCAGCGGGATGCTTTTGTAACCCCAGTGATAGTGTGAGATAGGAGATGAAGACAGATGGATCCCTGGAGATCACTGGTCGGCTGATGTAGGCTATTTGGTGAGAAACTCTGTCAAACAGACCGTGGAAGGGGCCGGATGAAGGACCTGGAGGCTGTCCTCCGACTTCCACACGCATGTACATGCATGCACCTGCACACACAGACACACTATAGACAAAAGCAAATAAATAGACGAATATGAGAATGAATGAATCCGTGTGAGTCCAATCACATGATCAAAGCGGTGTTCTCTTTTCTGTTCCTTAATGTCAGACACGTTGGCAAATGCCTCGAGGAGGAGCCTGTGATGGAATCTCTGGGGTCTAGTTGCAGAGCTAAGAGGAATGGCAGTGTTCTTATCTGTAAATCGGAGACCATTAGGGAGTTGGGGGGCGGTGAGAAGTACACGGGTTCAGGTCCCTTAGGTCCTTGCTAGGATGTCTGGCCTATTATTAACAGTAGGGAGAAGCTGCGATGTTCACCATCAAAAACAGCTGACATGGAGAACGCGGCTTGGGACACTGAGTATGTCCTTTTAACATCTGGAGCTAAGAGTGATTTCTTAGTGTTGCTGAATCTATATCGCTTGATCAAGTCCATTCGAGGGAATGACTTTGTCAGCTACTGGCTAGGCAAGCCATCCGTTAGCCAAGTCCATTGCTTATATATTGAGAGGAATCTCCACTGATTCCATTATTCAAGAGAATGTGGGAAATGAAAACTTACATGAAATCTTAAAGTGGTATCCCAAGAGCAGCCGGGAGCTCCTGGTTCGTTAAAAGTAGAAAATACAAAGACTCACAGATGGGAATTGGGAATGTAAATGATCCCTGCCCTAGTTGCCTCCTTATGTTGACTGACGGGTCCCTACAAAGACAAAGTGTATTACATTCTTAATTTGCTATAACCTTATAATTCACTGTTTATAAAATGTTTTCTTATTTCTTAGTGACTGTAAATGGTGTTATTCCTAGATTGGTTTTTTTTTTGTTTGTTTGCTTGTAGCCATTGTTTCAAATTGGAAATTTTAAAATATAGTTAAGCAGTGTCAATTTCGCTATATCTGAAGATTATGTCAAAACTAGATTTGCTATCTGTAAAATGCCCATCTCCGTAGAAGAAAGAATGACCATAGAACCCCATGCACAGTCCTAGCCAAAGGTGGTTCGGACACTTTCAGATGGTTTTGTGATGATTTGCTCACGGGAAGGTTGTCTTAGGTGCTGTTGAGAACCTTTTCCTGTCTTGCTATCAAAATGGTGGGTCAGGTGTGATGGGAAAAACCACGATGCGTAGTAGGGACAGTGGCCATTTGTGGCCACTGAGATGGGTTTCCCATGCTAACCCTGACTATGGCCGCCTCATTCCTCCAAGTCACGGACTATAATCAAACAAAGTATTTGAGGAATAGAAGGGCTCCCTTTGAATACCGTGTAGAATAATAGGTGTCCTCTCTGTGTTCTGTTTGGCCAGTGCTCCTATATCCCGCCCTGTAAGAGAGAAAACCAGAAGAACTCGGAGAGTGTCATGAACTGGCAACAGTATTGGAAAGATGAGATCGGTTCCCAGCCGTTCACTTGCTATTTTAACCAACATCAAAGGTAAACCGATATCCGCGTGCGCGTGTTAATGTTGGTTGCTCGTGCGATTTGCTGCGCGGGTACATCATAGTCCGTGCCCACTTGGAGGAACGTGCCACTTAGGGATAACCTCAAGTTCTTTGTAGCCTGTGATCGCCATTCCTTCCGGCATTAAAAAGCTACTTCCCGCTCTGCTAGATAAGAGCCATATACAGAACATATGGGGCAAACATGAGAGGAGAGGGAGGGAGGGAAGGATGGAGGGAGGAAGGGAGAGAGGGAGGGAGGATGGAGGGAAGGGGAAGGAGGGGGAGGAGAACCTGTACCTTATACCTTGTGGATACGTTACAAATGGCGGCGACTTTGTTTGCTAAGGAACATTGTGCACTGTCAGCGTGCTCTAAGACTTACACGCTAAGCGGTGCACAGATCTGTCAGCATTCAGGCTTCTTCAGTTCTTAACTTCCGTCTTTTCTACTCTGATGAAATATCAAAATGTATCTGGTGTGGGGTGGTACCCAAGGGGTCTCCTCAGAGAAGGGGAGGTGGTAATGGGGGGGAAGGGTTTATAAGGGCGGGGCTGGGAGGAGAAGAGGGAAGGGGCTGCAATCGGGATGTAAAGTAAATAAACAATTATTGGAAAAAATATCGATATGCGTTGACACCATCAAAACGTCGCCTGTCTTAGAAACTAGCTCCCCCGTCCTTACCATAGCGAGATGACTCCGTGGATCAGAACACTTGCGGACCCACCTAGAGTGCTTACACTGAGTTAACTTTCAACGTTTATTGTTGGGTGCTCCACAGTCACTTCAGCCCTTCTCCTCCTCTCCACTCTAAGCAAATGATGTCACCCATTCGACCCTCTAGCCCAGAACTATCTAAGTGGCTCTTAATTAGTTTTCTTCTTTACTCTGTCTTCAGCATCCTGTGGCTATCCCTCTGTGTGACTCTTGGATCAGATCTGGATTTTTTTTCCCTCTCAGCTGTCATAGTCTAATATGGCCTGTCACCTCTCCGCTGTGCCACCCCAAGCCATTTTCCATGTTGCTACCCAGGCCAGCTCTCTAGCACAGGGGTCTAATCAGTTCACTCCCGGGAGTTCTCAGAATAAAGTCTTGCAGGTCTTGGCAAGGTCTCAATATCGGGTGTGTGTTGTTGCGTAGCAAAGAGCCTGAAATCTCACGGCTTACTGCAGTTGACAGTGTCTCTTATGCTTCTGGGAGTTGATGGGACGCACGTGCGGCTAGGTGCAAACTCAGATAGGTGTGTGGTCCAAGATGGATACTGGTGTTTGATAACGATCCTCATGTCTCCTTTATTTATTGATAAAGATCTTCAGTGTTCTCCTGGATGCTGGACCTTGGCGTTCAGAAAGCTAGACTATCTTCCTTACAGCAAGGCGTTATGGCAGCTTCACTTATGGAAAGAAGACCTGAGCTCTAGAATTAGAAGCATCACTCCTGACACGTTCCATTGGACAAAGCCAGCAGTGTTCATGGTTATTGACAGAGCTTCCCAGATCCTGTGATGGGTGGCCCAGAAGATACGTGGTCACGTTTATCAATAATAGGGTGTAGTTTCCACAGTTCTATGTGTTGCAGACACGGGAGTGTCCACCTACAGAGCGTGTCATTCTGGGAATTGGCAAATTTCACACGATCAGTTCCTCCCTCTAGCCCTAAATAAATCATAAGAAAGACTACCTGGGAGATACCCGAGAGTTACAGTAGGGCAGTGCCACTTAAGTGGTGTGAGGGAAAGAGCATCCGTTGCCTGAGCAGATTCAAGGCGGTCGGTGACACAGAAGAAACAAAAGGAGCTTTTTTTACACTGCATCACTGGGGCTGGAGAGGTGGCTCAGCGGTTAAGAACACTGGCTGCTCTTCCCCCACCCCCAAAGGACAAGGGCTTGATTCCCAGCACCCGCATGGCAGCTTGAATCACCCTTAATTCAAGTTCCATGGGATCTGACGCCCTCCTCCTCTGGCCTCTGGGGCAGCAGGCACGCAAGTAGTGCACAGACACACACAGACAAAACACTCATATACATAAAATAAAAGCTTGAAAGTAATAATAATAAAGCATCCTTGACTAATTACAAGAGAATCCCCAATGGTCAGCCCAGGCAGCAGCAGCATTTTGACAAACACTGGCCACATACATCTATCTCCTGTTACTCGTTGTGTGCAGGTCTCCTTAGCCCAACTGTGCACTTGTTATAGAGCATGGCCGCCATGGCCTTTGTTCCTTGGTGCCTAGCTCAGTGCCTGTGCCTCAGTGGCTCTTTGGTGAATCAACATTTGATCGCAGTGCTGACTTATTAAGACGGTTTCTCTACTGTCACAGAGTAAGTGTTCTGCAGCGCAGAGTCAAGCATGACGTCATCGGCTGGGAAGAAGAAGGGCAAGACTTTGAAATGGGGCGGCCGCACTGCCACAGCCAGGGCTTGAGAACAGGGCGTCTTAGGTTCGTTGGTAAGACAGCGTTGGTTGCAACTTGAACAGGTAGCCTTGGGGGTTAGAGTTCTACAGACAATAATAGTAATAATAATAATAATGATAAATGCTAAAGATGTTGTTTTTGTCTTACAGGCAATAAGTGGTCAGGTGAAGCCTTTTTAAATTTTATTTTTAACCGGAAGGCTGACAGAAGTAGAATTTCATACTGGGGAAGTAACCGAGTTTTCCCATGTTGGTTACCGTGTGAGTGTTGAACGCGTGTTGGATGTGGAGGGTGAGTGGAAGGTGGGCAGGAAGGAGACTACTGGACTGAAGACACGGTCTATAGTGGTTGTAAATACTAATTGCATTTAGCTCACAGGGAAGAAAATGGAGGCTTAAAGAATTATGTAGCTAACCCAAGGCATATAGCCAGCCATTAAAAAAATAAAATAAAATCAGTTGATCTGATTCCCAACAGTCCTCCTCTTATAGCCATCTGCTGGTTCAGATAAAGGTCTTTGGTGGGGCTAAGGGATGGTGGTGGTGGTGGAGATGGTGAAGATGGTGGTGGTGGTGGAGGAGGAGGTGATGATGGTGATGGTAGTGTTGGTGATGGTGGTAGAGGTGGTTGTGGTGGTGGTGGTAGTGGTGATGGGTGTAGCAAACAGGGATACTGTATCCAAAAGGCATTTCAGAGTGAGGGCCAGCAGACCTTCCAGGCAATGCATATGGTGAGGGAAAGGAAGGTGTTAAACTCCTGAGAGAAAAGTATGACTGTGATGAATTTGAGGCACTCACTCCTAAGATACCCCGAGGGTGCTTCAGAAAAGCTAGAAGCTTGAACCGGAAGTTCAGGAGCAGGAGATGAGGAGCAGAGGCACACAGATCTGCAATACCTGGTCACACAAGCTGTTGTTGAGGCAAAGAGACAGAATGCATGCTGGGAGCCCAATGAAAAGAGAAATGCTGATGGACTCCACTTCAGTCATAGGCAAAAAGAATGATGGAAGAAGAATGGTCAGAGGGCGACAAGAAATTCAAGAGAGAAGAGCACTTTGAAGGGAAAGCTATCCTGAAGGGAATCCTGGAAGAGAAGGAGGCTGCTAGGAACTGTTCTCAGAAGCTCTGGCTTTGGCCACAGAAGGTCCCGCCTCAGAGTATGGGGATGGGAATCATTTTATATCTGGCCAAGTTGCGACTCCAAGGACAATTAGCCAGTGCACACAACTGTAAAGCTCTCTGCATTCAGAAGAACTCAGGCTTGAGTTCGGTATCTGGAAATTTCATGGCAGAGGGAGAGAACTGACTCCTACAAATTGTCCTTTGAGCTCCACATGCACAGCCACGGTGAGCATCACACCCACACATACATGTGTGTGTGCAAACAATACACAGATCACTTACAGTTTAAAAAGAAGGAGATTCCATAATGTGGCGACTCGGGGGAACTTTGAGGGTATCATGTCCCTTGAAACAAGTCAGTCACACGAAAGCAAATACTCCGTTGTGTGAGGTGTTCGAGATAGCCCAGTTCACAGATGACCCAGTGAAGTTATAGTGGTTACTACTGACTGGGAAGCGGGGAGTTATTAATCTACAGGTGTGACGTTTTCCTCTGGTGATAACAGCTACAGAGCTGGGTGCAGCCAGCATTGTACCCACAGTCAAACTGCAGGTAGTGTATGTTTAACGTTTGTCTGGCTACAGCAGGGGCAACACACGTGAACAGACAGACTGTGGCAGTGCGTACAAGACCTGCCCAAGTTCAAACCCCTCAAAATCCCAGCAGAGATGAGAAAATAGGCACAAAGTCCTGCCCCTAACCAAGAAGCTATTTGACACTGATTTTATAAGCTATACCCCAGAGCAGAGTCCATGCTCAGGAGAAGTTAGCCAACAGGAAACAGACTTCAGACTGCATCTCTCTGGTGTGTGTGTGTGTGTGTGTGTGTGTGTGTATGTTTGGGGGGGGGTCTTTGTTTGGATTTTTTTTTGAAGGAGAGAGAACCTGAGTAGGTGGGTAGGAAAGTGGGCAGGATTTAGGAGTTGGGGGAGGGGAAAGAATATGATCTAAATATACTGCATGAAAGTAATTAAAGCCAATAAAAATATTTTTAAGCAGTTAGATCTCACGTTAAAACCCTTACCACAATTAACTAAAAGTTTGGGGACAAACCGAGGACTGGGAAGGGCAGCAAGAATGCAGGTAGAGAAATGAGCCTGTTACAGAGTCGAACCGATCAGGGAGAGAAAGGCAATTAATTGAATGTGTGGCATGCGCACGGTAGAACCAGAACACTGCCGGAGGAAAATGAGACATCGGGAGGAAGGAGAGTTTAGTAAGTAGGGGACCCTTTTCCTGTGAGGTGGGAGCCGTGACAGGGAACAGTTCCTAGCGGTCAGCGCGACTGTACTGAGCCATGCGCACAAGCCGGTGCCTCCTGAAGCTCCCGCTCTGTGCCAGGATTTCAGAATGCAGGTGGAGACAAACCGCCCTGTCCCGCCTGCTGCCCCACCCAGCTGATGAAGATCCTGATCACTTTCCCCTACTCCCCATTCTGCTCTGTTCAGTCAAGGATTGCCTCTCATGCAGGCTTGGATCCTGAATCCCGCTCACCCCCCCCCGCCCCCTTCCTCACACCAGTCCAGAAGGACTGCCCTTCCCCAGTAGTGACAACCACCCGATAGGAACAGACCCTGTACCACATACTCAAAAGAAAACAGTGCTCTCGTTAGTCCGTATTATATTCACTATGTCCACTGTATCCCGATGTCAGAAGTACAGGGTCCTTAGGCTAAGTAGTGTTTCGGTTCCTTCCCAATATCACAATGACCTGAAATTCAATCCAATTTGGCAACGACATACCTTAGCATCAAACCCAAGTTCAAGCACTCACTCAGCCTCCCCACGCTTCCTCGTTGCTGATGCCAAACTTTTGTACCAAGGCGTGTATGTCTGACCACTGTGCAGAGTCTAGGGAGGGGTGTGTGTCTCCTCCTGCCCCTCCCCCATGGGCTCAATTTTGTGTTGGAAGGAAAGGCTCAAGGGACTCAGAGAACACTCACTCCCAATGCCATGTTATTACAGAAGACACGGCTCAGAAACAGCCCTGTGGAATCTAGATGGAGCAATTAGACACGCCAGCTTTCGAGCACATGGTTGTGCTCACGGGATCTCCAAATCCTACTCAGGGCGCTCCCGTTTTGTAAGCATAATTGTTGACTGGATCAACCTGTGGCTCCTGTCCCTCCCTGGAGGTCGGAGGGCATTGCTGAACTTTGTAGCTCTTTGACCACAAGTTGGTTCCTCTGTAAGCAATGCCCCCACTCTCTTAGAGCCACCTCATTAGCATAAACTCCAGTAGGATAGGAAAGGGCTTCCTGTGAACAATGAGAGGGGCTCCTGTCAGCCCTACAGTCAGGTTAGAAAGATTTTAGGAACTATGCCCAGTACTTCAGGGCCAAGACCAAATAAGTATTTCTGATTATATTTCAGACACCTCTTGTGGTAATCTTAGCACAGGAGTTCAAACCTGCCACCTCTCCATCGGCATGGACATACATTCTCTGACCCTCAATGTCACCGACCTGTCTGCAAACTCAAGTATGGATAGAAGCGAGGCTGGTTTGTCACTATTCTCAAGTGACTCTGGGGAAGCAGGAGTTTCAGTTTCTTCCATCCTGGCATAAGCGAGAGGAAACGGGTGTGTCGCTAGGTGCGTGAGATAGCAGCTCCCTGGTGCCATCCACGCCGGTGCATTTCTTACTACAGCCATGGGAGAAGTTAAAATAGACTCACGGTATCCACTCCCAGATGCTGTTGATAAGGTGAACTTTATATTTAAAACGACCTTTAGATTTCACACAATTACAGGAAATTAAGAGGCATAGCTACTAGGAACTTGCATTTCTTTTTTCAAGAAACAGGTGTTATTTTTAAAATGTAAGGTAGAGATTATTGGAGTCTCGCGTTTCCACGATTTCAGCCTTATCGAGGCGAACTGTGTTCAGGAGGGAAATCTACAGGGCCAGACAGCCGCCAGCGATGGAAGGTTAGTCCTCACATTCTCTGGGAGACTTCATCCCAGGGTTCTCGCCATCATGATCTCTTACGACCTGACATTCGTCTGCCTCCCTAACCCACGATGCCCGCCATCTTTTGTATCTAGAGTTTTTGTGTGTAGATTTTATATATAGTCCCCCCCACCCCGTAGGATGACTTACTATCTGTATTCCACATTTTTCTTGTTAGTCTCTGTTGCTCTGCTAATTAAGGTGGAAACCTACCATTAACCAGATAGCCTTCTGAGCCTGGCGAATAATGGAGGACTCCCTTTCATTGGCAGGGCTTCTCCTTCTCTGACCTTGTCTGGGGAATTCAACCCTAGTCCTCCCGCCTCTACCTACCTGCAAGGTCAACTTCCTTTCTCCATTTAGCTGAACCCATTCAGCTACCAGGTGAGATTCCTGAAGTGCTTCCCCATGCTAATGAGGCCTTCCAGTACCCTAAGCCCTCAGCCAATGGCCTTAACCCATCTTGGATGTTCCTACCCTCTGTCCCCCAAATTCTATAAGTCTTGAATCACCCCCAAGTAAAGTTGATCTGTCTCCCTGTAGCTGGTCCTGGCGTGTCTTCTCCATGTACATATTCGTGGGGCTTCCCTCCTCGCCCCCTGCTCCCTTTGCCCTTGAGGGCAGGGAGGGTCACAGTTCCTAAGCTTGTTCAGTAAAACCCACCCTTAACAAGCATACTCTAATGGTAGACTGGGGATTCTACTGCAAGCATCTTTGCCTTCCCTGGTTAACACCTGAAGAGGAACGAATTTCCTTGCAGGGGTTGTTCATTCCGTCTGGTACATCTGAGTGGGCGAGAGCTCACAGTTCACACCATAGGCCTATGCTCACAAACCCTCATCACATGAACCAATCCGGGCCCCGGAATTTGCATCCTCTCTTGAATGCTAGCTACCTCTGCTGCTGCTTCGGTTCAGACATCTACGTGGCAGAGATGACCCTCGTTGGTCTGGTTAGCCTTGTTCCTTGTCTTAATTGTCTCTCCTTGATTGGGTTGTTGTCTCAGTTTTAAGACTCTATCTGATCCTACCATCATCCTCTTGATTGATTTTTTTTTTTTTTCTACTTCCTATCCAGCTCCAAGTTCTGATCCTGAGTTACGTGCCAGTCATGAGCCAATAGACAGACAGACAGACAGACAGACAGATGTGAAACAACAACACAGAGTAGACAAGGTCTCAGCTTTCCTGGAGTGGACAGCTTACGGTGACAGGATGGCAATGAGGGAAGACGCGCAGGTCCTGCTTTCACGAAGGTCCTGCTTTGAGAACTTACAACACGTGGGGCGATTGCAGACCTGACTGAACCATATTGGTAGAAACAGAGGTGTGGCTCAGTGGTTAGCTAGGTATAAGAAAGTGAGAGGAAGGTGATACCATAGTAAGATGCTGTGGGGTACGTGGTTTCTGAGGCTAGGGAGCTTCATGTGTTTGATAACTGTAAGGCCAGTGAGGTGGGAGAGCCATGTGTGAGAGAGCTTCTATCCATACTTGCAAACTCAAGTATGGATAGAAGCGCATGTGTTTTGTTGACACAAGAGAATGGCTGTTTCCCTTAATACCTTTGTTCCTCTCGCCCTGTCCCCTCATCTGGGGACGTCTTCGTCATTTTCACTACTAGACGTTGGCACAGCACAGTGGTTCTAGGAAGGGTGCTGGACCCAGGCATTCCCTCATCCTGTGATTCTGGGGGTATCGATTTATCTGTGCCTCGGTTGTACTTGTATTGCCTTACACCTTGGCTGCTGTCCTTACCTGCTTCCTTTCTACGTCACACATCACTAAGGTTGCTTTTCTTATACTCCCCAGAGTTAGATGAGTAAGAGCGTTCCACCTCTTGCAGATTAAGAGTTACTGGGTATCTGGGAGTTCACTTCTCTACCCTTGATTCACCGTGTATCTTGGGTGTATGGTTTAGCTTCCCTGTCTTGGTTTTCCTAGCCTGCAAAGCGAGAGTGACATTGCCTACCTTGAGGGCTCTTGGTTTTATCTGGTTTTGGATAAAGATCGCATCTGCACAGCAGTGCATCCTAAGTCATGATATATATTTGTCTCTGTTTTATCCATTTGTAGCAAGTAAGAAACAGTAACGAGTGGCCAGGCTATCCTCTGGTTGGAGGCTTAGACATTTACTGGTTAAATAATTGGGGTTTCATTAATGGGTTAAGCAATAACACACACATACAAGAGAGAGAGAGAGAGAGAGAGAGAGAGAGAGAGAGAGAGAGAGAGAGAGAGAGAGAGAGAGGGAGTCTATTGCTCAGAAAAAGTAAATATTCTATACTTATGCCACTGAATGGATATATTCTAATTCTGGGGTGTGTATTTTTACCCCTAGCATTTTAAAGACAGATGAACATAAAACAGCCTGAGTTCAAATGAGTAGAGAGCTCTGTCGAACACACTTTGAAAGCCATTAAAATAGAGAATCAAAAGCAATTGATCAGAAAAGTACCTGCTCGCTTACACGAGGCTTGGTTTTTTTTCTCCTCACCTATAAAATTTGATAGACTGGGGACCGGCCGATCGCCACGCGTCCTCAAACACTCTCAGGCTGGGTGATTTTACGACTCTAAGTCTGAGCCTTGTACCTTTAGAATAACTTAAGACGCTTTATAAAATCCTAACTGTGCAAGAGAGACGAAGTTAGGAAAGAACCACGTGGTCCATGGTCTGGAGCCACCGCTCAGTGGAGGAGCCATTGATCGCCACAGAGTCACCACCTCATGGTGAGTGAGTTTCGTGAGGATGTGGCTGTACTTAGATGTGTGCTTCTGAGTACATTTATAACCAGCATAGGGAGAAATGCTTGGCCAGTTGTAAATTGTTTTCACTATGTCTTTGCATTCCAAAAACAGATTTGCCCTAATAACACCTGTATTTTAATACGTTTATAAACTGAATTTAAGCATATCATTGGCTATGAAATTTTTCCTTGTTGTCTTTCAGGTTTTTTTTTCCCCCTGTAGGACAAGTTGCTAAAGAAAATGTCTTCTTGGGATTAAATTCTATACAAACATGGAACCTGGGTTTTTAATTTATTTAATTTAGTTATTGTTATAGATGGGGAAGGGCTGGGAGGGTAAGTTCATGCCATGGCCCACGTGTGGAGGTCAGAAGACAGCGCTCAGGAATCAGTGTTTCCCTCCCTCCTTGCTGAGGTAGACCTGCCTTGTTTCTGCTTCTGCAGTGTACCTCAGGATAGCTGGCCAACCAAGGAGTCCTGGGATTACAGATGGCCACTACGATATCCAGCTTTCTTCTGTAGGTTCTGGGGCTTGAACTTGGATCATAAGACTCACATAGTTGACACCTTTACTTCCTGAGCCATCTCTCTGGCTCAGATCTGAATTTTGCACAAACCGTTAAATTAGGATAATGACGGCTTTATGTTTAAAAACTTCTTTACTGACGTTGTGTTCTATTTTCTGGGAGAGACATTTTTTTAATCTTTGACTGGAGAAGGGCTTGATTTCATAGTTCTTTTTCTTCTCAAATGACCCTGTTAGCTTTCTCTTTATACACCGAGCTCAGTGACATATCATGAAGAAAGCCGTGAGTCTGGAAATCTTACCCAGATCGAGTCTTTTGCATGCACATTTGTGTCTCGTTCCATATTGAGAGATTACATCAGAATGGGAAGGCTGTGTTTAGTCTCCAAATCTGTACTTTTAAAAAAGTAGTGTTTGCTGTCTCCAGCAAGCTGTGGGCTATGGGTGGAATCCATGCCAACATTCCTTCTAAGTCTGACATCTAAACACCATGCATTTATTTAAAAAACCGTGAAATCGGGAGTCTATTTTCTGATGGTTAATCAGAAGGAACACCTCTCTGGCAAGTCCAGTTCATCCTCTAATGGCTTTTTATCATCTTGGCAATGATAAAAAGCAAAATCACAAATGTGATGTTATCAAATCACTTTTCATTTGAGATGCTTTATGCAGCCTTCAAAGAGAGCCCTGTGGGGAATTTGGGAGGAAAAATACCAAGAGCCATAGGACAAGTAGGTCACAGAGTGCAGCCCCATCGGCTGCTGGAATGCAGGGCAGGGCTGCGCGTCAGGAGACTTCTGCTCTATGCATAGCTCTGCTCCCACCTCAGTGGGTGACCTTGGACTACTTACCCAAGAGCCCTCACCTCAGTTTCCTGTTAGATACAATGGGGCCAGACGGTGTTTGTGGCCTCTGGAGGGTGTATGTGGACTCAGAGACTCACGGCCTCTCACATCTGGGAGACCTTTTCAGTCATTCACTCCAATCCTTTATTAAATAAAAGGTGTGTGTGTGTGTTGAAATGAATTGCAAGCATCTTAAGGGTTTATTCTGGTTCCTAGTTTGAGGGGAGGGCGTCTTCTCATCACACTGGGGGAAGGCAGGTCAGCAGGAGTGAGGCAGATGCTACAGGGCTGGCAGATTGTGTGGGAATCAGGAAGCCAAGCCCAGAGCAGACAGGAAATGGGGCCAGACTGTAAGACAGTGGTCCTCAGCCGTACTACTGCTACGACCCTTTAACACAGTTCCACATGTTGTGGAGACCCTCCCCCATCACAACATTCTTTTCACTGCTACTTCATAACTGTAATTTTTGCTACTGTTATGAATAGTGATACATAGTTTTGGAGATGGAGGTTTGCTGAAAAGGTCGCGACCCACATGTTGAAAACCGGTGCTCTAAGACCTCAAGGTCCACCCTTAATGCCCCTCTGCCTTTGGCGGGTGCTTCCCCACTCCTAAAATGTCAATAGTCTTCCAAATAGCACCAGGAAAACAAACGAAAAGCTAGGCATGGTGGTTCCTGCCTTTAATCCCAGAACTTGGGAGGCAGAGACAAAGGCGGGTAGATCTCAGAGTTTGAGGCCATCCTGGTCTATGTAGCAAGCTAACCATGGCTACAGAGAAAGATGGGGGTGTGGGGAGGACAGGAGAAAGGGAAGAAGGCAGCCAGACAGGTAGGCATCAGCAGCTGGGTACCAGTTGTTCAAACCCATGAGCCCATGGGGAGGGGGCAGGCATTGCATATTGAAAGTAAGACAAAGCCCCAATAAATAAATGCCTTCCACATAGTTCTTTTTTTTTTTTTCTATATTCTTTCTCCTCAGCTATCCCATTTTCAAACATTTTTGGCTGTCGAGGACTTCCCTTCTGTTTTTGTTTTTATTAGTTCTGTGAGAGTTTTCATATCTTCACTAAGCCAATAAATGAGGTCACAGGGAACCCGGGGAGAGGGCCATGGAGAGTGACTGACGGCTGAGTTTCTCTGCAGTGGTGACGTTTCTGGTGTCCGCTGGTGGCAGAGGCTTTACCACAGACAGAACACATGTGTCTTGGTTAGTGCTGTCGTCTCTCTCACTGTGGGGGCAGACTGTTGTCAAGCATCCTGGAAGACAGATCCACTTTAAGGTTCCTGGGAGGCTCAGGGAACAGCAGATGCTGCTGCTACAACTCGGGGGCCACCTCCCTTTGCTCCTCCCTTGCTCCTCCTGCTGGTCCTCTCTTCCTGCTCCTTCTTCCTCCTCTTCTTCTTTTTCCTCCTCCTCCTCCTCTTTTCTGCTGTTTCTCCCTTTTTGGTTTGGGTTCTAAAACATATCCTTACTATGTAGACCTGGCTCCTTTTCGCACTGTGGCAGTTCCCCTGTCCCCTCCGGATGCAGCATGCCGGTGGAGTGGTGGGGGGATGCCCTTCTTACTGCCCTGAGCTGGCCTGTCCATCATGAAGCAGAAACTTTCCATCATCACCATTGAGTCCAGACTCTTACATGGAGTCCAGGACGGGGCCTCCCATCGTGCACGCTCTGAGCTGTGACCACTGTCAGCTGAGCTCTGAGCAGCTGAGACCACTGTCAACTCTCACACAGCCAATCACAAGGCTCCCTCCTTTCATGTCTGCTTTACAGATGCTGCCCACTCTCCTGCTCCCTTCTCCCCTCTCAGTGCTAGAGATGAAAGCAGGGACTTGGAGTGCCAGGCACAGGCTCCATCCAATCCTCAGTTGCATCCTAACTTCATAAGCTTCTCTGAAAGGAACATCCCCTCCCCCCCCCCAACTCCTAAACTTGTGAGATTTGCATTCCGGCCTTAAATATAAGAACTACAATTATTTTTTTTCTATAAACGTACATTATTGATTGTAACGATTATTTAACTCTTGTGATTATTTTGAAACTTGATTCTAGTACCTATACTGGTTATTCACTCCCAACAGGTAGGTAGGTGTATGTGTACAAATGTGCATGCATGCATGCATGTGCACATGCACATGTGTGTGTGTATTCTATCTCTGTAAGGGTATATGTGCAAGTACATGTGTGTGCGTTTATGTGGAGGCCAGAAGACAATGTTGGATATTGTTCCTCAAGTACCATCCAACTTTTCTTGGGGGATGTGACCTCTCAATGGCCAGGTAGCCCTGGGCATCTCTCCATTTTGCCAGCACTGTGATTACAAATGTGTGCCACCATGGATGCTTGTCTCTTTAAGTGTAGGTTTGACAAAGCACTTGATAGCTGAGCCTTTGATACTCTCCAGCCCTTAAATACGATCATAATTGTAAGTCAGAATCGCTTCCGTTCCCTTAGCCCACTTATTGATAAAGATGGTAAAACCCATTGGGACCAATTTCATATCCCCCTGCAGCAGTAGCTAGCGTGGTATCGCAAAGCACCTGTCCACCCTGCTTCATCTGTGTCAGAGAGTGCTGACATGCTTCATGTGTGCTAACCCCCTAGCTCTGCACATTTGTGCCACAGGCGTGTGGTCATTGCCCTCATTCTCTCTGAACTGAGGCCTATAGAGCTAAGCATCCTCTCTGAACCACGTACTTGGAAAATAGCAGCCAGCCGGGATTCGAACCTTTTTAGTCGGTGAAAGATAAGGGCACATATCTAGAGAACAGCGACAGGATTTGGCTCATCCATACAGCAGACACCAATCAAATCGAGTAATGCTAATCCCACGGCTTTTTACACTTAAAAGCCTATGAGCTTCTGCCATCAATTTCTTCATAAAACATACGTAGGCTGTCGTAAGTCACACGTATCCCGCTAAGCTGTAGAATACCGCACGCCATTCCTTCTCCCTAACTTTATTGTGGTGCTCTCACGGCCTCCATTTATACTTCCTTATCAGCCTTGAGACCTCTCTGTGTAGCTCTCCTCAAGTTTGAGATCTGCTGCAAACCTCTGCCCTCTGTTTGCAGAGTCTTTCCTGTTAACCTCCCTGAGGAAGTCACTAGCAGTGACAGGCTTCTAGCCTGTGTTGGGATCTGAAAGCACGAGAGTCTCTGTGAATCTCACCAATGAAGCATCACTGTAAACACCTTTGTCCCCCATGGTTACTACTGATAGCAAACTAATCGGAAATGCCAGCCTGGCACAATGGAGCCTGCCCGTGTGCCTACCCTCTCCCGATAATTCTTTGTGCACCCATTCCCCAAAGCCTGTGCTCCTGTCCTTTCACATCTACTCACAGGATATTTCCTCTCTCAACCCAGGCACACTTAAACACTCTTTCCCTTTTATCATCTGTGCACTTGGTGCAAATGTCCATCTCATCTTAAAATAGATTTCAGCCAGAAGCAACAGCAAGCATCCACAGAACACCTCAAACCAATGTGCCAGTGTTGTGCCGGGTGGTGGGTGTGTAGACAGAGTGTTCCTGCCCTCACGTTTGACTGCCGATGGGCAAGCCAACAAGCAGGGGTGTCCCTGATGCCTGTCAGCCGTAGGTGTTAAGCAAATGCCAAGTGGCTGAATGGAAGAGAATCAAATCCCAAGGAAGCCTTGTTAAATGCCCAAGTATATGACTAGAGACTGTACTTTAGATTAAGAGATCTACGACAAAAAGAAGTATGCAGGTCTGTCCTGGGTTACGTACAGCTTGAAGGCTCCATGTTCTTGTCATTGCTGTAGGCAAAGAACGAGGCCCTATCTGGAATATTAACAATGGTCAATGGCAAAAGAAGAGAAAATGGATCTCACTAGGAATACACACCACTCACTGCATAGAAGTGTCTGTGGGTTTCTTTTTGTTTTATTACCGTGCTCGATGACCAGTCTGTGTTAATTATTTGCACATTGTTTTATTAAATATTGGGCATCCTATGCTACAGGGATGGAGATAAGCAGCTAGCACACACAGGTGCTATGGCTTAGTCATAGCTCACCGCTTTAATTGCTGTGTGGCGTGCTTCTCAGTAGTACTTTCTCTGTAGCAGAGTGTGCCCTGTAGTGTGTGTGCCCCATAGTGTGTGTATGTGCCCGTAGTGAGTTGTAGTGTCCCATGTGTGTGTGCCTGTATTGGTCCCATGAGTTGTGGGTAGTGATGGCATAGTGGTAGCCATGTTCCCTTTTCGTGCCTTGCGTGTGGCCATGAGTAGATGTGCCCTGTAAATGTGGTGCTGTGGTGCCCTCATTGTAAGCCCTAGGGTTCCTAAGTTGTGAACTGTCTCCCTGTAGTATGTAATTTATGGTCTAGACAAGAATGTTGGTAGCTGGAAAAAAGGAAAAAAAAAACTCCACTTTCATTCTTAATTTTCCAAAAAATTTGGCCTCAGGGGAAAAACTTTTTCCAGAGTAGTCACGTAGCACCGACGGCAGAGGTGTGTAACAGCAAGGACACGGGCAAGTGGGTTTTCTTTGTTAAGGATCTAACTATAGGGAGCTGGACTTAACATAGTCAGACATTAATGGTGATGCATTGAGTAAATTGGGGAGGGAATGGGCTGAGTCTGTGGTCGTGTGCCTGCCTGGGCTCCTTTCACAGGTATCTAGCTCCAGGCTGGCAGCCTTCCACAGCATGGGAGGCCAGCATGGGGATTACCCAGGAGAAAGCTTTGGGAGTCTACAGATGAGGGAGAGCTAACTGGAAAAACAACTGTCACACCCTGGGAAAGGTTGGGCTAGATAAGGATTTTGCAAACAGGCAGAGAGGGGGCTGGACTCAGTCAGTACCTGAATTTGATTCTCAGAAGGATGCCTGTCAGGGGAGCCCCCACACCCATTGTTGTGTGACAGATGTTTTTAGTCCTAGCACTGGGGAGGCAGAGAAGACAGGCAGGTCCCTAGGCATCTCTAGCCAACCATCCTCACTAGTTGGTGACTTGCATGGCAACAGAGACCCGTGTCTTGGGTAGGGTTACTATTGCTGCGATGAAGCACCATGACCAAAATCAGCTTGGGGAGGAAAGGGTTCATTCGGCTTACACTTCCCACAGCACTTTTCATCACTGAAGGAAGACAGGACAGGAACTCGAGCAGGGTTGGCAGGAACCTGGAGGTAGGAGCTGATGCAGAGGCCATCCAGGGATGCTGCTTTCTGCCTTGCTCTCCGTGTCTTGCTTGGCTGCTTTCTTATAGAACCCAGGACTACAGCCCAGGGATGGTATCACCCACAATGGGTTGTGCCCTGCCCCATGAATCACTATTAAGAAAATGCCCTATAGGCTTGTCTACAACTGGGTGTTAATTGACTTCTCCCCTCTCAGATGGCTTTAGCTTGTGTCAAATTGACATAAAACTAACCCGTATGCCCTGTCTTGAAAAATGTGGATAATACCCAAGAAATGGATCCTGAGATTGACTTCTGGCCTACACGTGTGTGTGTGTGTGTGTGTGTGTGTGTGTGTGTGTGTGTACACCCCTCCACACACATGGATATATGCATACTCACTCCTAAAAGAAAGAAAAAGCAGAAAGGCAAACAGAAAAGCAAAAATGATCACTTGTTTTGGAAATTATCTGAAAATAGTTGGCGCAATCTGTGAAAACACAAATAAACACACATGACTGTTTAGGCAAATCCATCTATGGCATTTACAGTTTCCAACAAATAGATGTGGCCTTTGAACGTATCCCCTGGAAGTCTCGGATCCTGCTTCCCCCTCCTCCAGATTTGCTCAGCTGCAACTCGGTGGTGTCAGTCACGCTTTGAAGTCTGTTGCCGCCCCACTAACATTTGTTGAGCTATCATTTTGAGCTTAGCAGGATGTACTGCTCTTCAAGGTCTGGGAACCCCAGGGAGACCAGCCAAGTGGGGCTGAGCAGATGAGCAGACTCCGAGTAGAATACACTACATTGTAAGGAACCCCGGGTGTGGCTGAGCCTGCACTCGTCTGCCCCGCCCCCCACCCACCCTTCGTTCTTACCATGTAGACAGCCCTTGCCATGTTGATTTTTCCCCCCTAAGAAATCACGGGGAAGAAAGTGGTTTTTTGACCTCCTTTAAAATGCCATCTTTCAACGGCATATATGCCCAGTTGTGTTCGGACAGGAAGGAGATAGAGACAGTGACATTTGAGGGGATCCCTTACCCTGCTCATTTCCTTGAGAACTGAAATGCTGAGGCTCTTGCCAGCCCTCCAAGCGCCCAATGGAATCCCTGCTCGTGTGCTTATTTTTGGGTTCGTCAGTGTGTTTGTCATCTTCTCCCTGGAAACGGTCTCTCACACCCACGTCGCAAGTGTGGATCTGCGATGATGATGATTCCGTGTCCTCTTTGCCTGGAGTCGAGGGCTGAGAACATGATTCAGCTTAGGGAAATGACACCAAATGTGGCAGTTAGAGACTTTCAAACCTTCTATGTCTCCTTCTATGTGTGTGCAGCCACTCTATGTGAGCAGACTCAGAGGTGGAAGCAAGCAGATTTGAGCACTAAATTCCTAGGCTCAAGGTGTTGGAGGGCCCTAGAAGTACATTGTTAACTTTCTTGTTGTAGTGTGGAGGACCCTAGAAGATACATGTTACTTTCTTTCTTTCTTTCTTTTTTTTTATTCGAGACAAGGTTTCTCTGTGTAGCCCTGGCTGTCCTGGAACTCATTCTGTAGACCAGGCTGGTCTTGAACTCAGAAATCCACCTGCCTCTGCCTCCCAAGTGCTGGGATTAAAGACATGCGCCACCACTGCCTGGCTAACATTGTTTGTAACTGTTCTTTGTTGCAGTGAGAACAGCAACTTCAAGGGTAAGGATTTATTTCCGCTCACAGTTTGAGGGTTCATGCTATCTGATGGAGAAACCTGGGGGCGGAGTGAAGTAACTGTGACTGTGTGACAGGAGCCGAGGTAGCTGGCCACATCTCATCTGCAGTTAGAAAGCAGAAAGATGAAGGCTGGTGCTAGTTTCCTTCTTCCTCCCTCATCCTCTCCTTCCTCCCCCCTCCTCCCTCCTTTCCTTCCTCTTAAGTCAGAAGGTTCATACCCATCTTTCTGCTTGCAAAACTTGTAGTGATGCTTTTTTTTTTTTTTTTTTTTAAATCCTTAAGAAGACAGGAGCCTTCACAGACAGAGGTTACATGTAACAGGTGTTGTCAGGGCTTTAAGAATCAGGGCTCGAGATGACAGACAGGGTGTATGGAAAATATTGAGCACTCAGCATGAAGAGAATCTAAAGACGCATGTCACTGTGTGAGCCCAGAGCTGCTGCAGCTCCCTCAGGCTTCTCAGAAAATCTGTTAAGACACTCTCTGATATGGTCCACGTCTATGGCTGGGGACTCATGGTCCCCAGCATCATCTAGTTCTCTGGTGTGATACTTGTAGCTTAGTGCATAACTTCTATTGATGTTCCGAATTTGAAGACTCTAACGTCATTAGGGGCTTTTTTTTCTTGCCTCTGCTGGACATGCATGCGGTAGAAGTAGAACGTATGACTTGCTTGTTAAGCCTGTCCTGTGAGTCCACCATGCGGGATGGAATGCTCTCGACACGAGAGGATGAGGGGCAGCAACGGCATCTCTACCAAAAAGACACAGCAGGGCCTCTGTGTGTGTGTGTGTGTGTGTGTGTGTGTGTGTGTGTGGTGGTGGTGGCAATGTCGTTTTTTTTGCCAGGTGGTAATTATTCTCAGGACCTCCTCTCTTTATGTGCTCAGCATCAGAAGCAAAGCACTTCCGCATCGCATTTAGTCCTCAGGAGGAAGGTAGACTCCATCACCCCCTTTTTGTTTGTTTGTTTTTGTTTTTGACAGGGTTTCTCTGTATAGCCCTGACTGTCCTGGAACTCACTCTGTAGACCAGGCTGGCCTCGAACTCAGAAATCCCCCTGCCTCTGCCTCCCAGTGCTGGGATTAAAGGCGTGCGCCACCACGCCCCCCATCACCCCACTTTTGTGGTTTGGTTAGGAAGTGCTCCCACCCCAAGCTCATGAGTTTGAACACTCCATCTCCAGCTGACATCACTGCCTCAGAGGCTTGTAGAACCTTTGGGGTGGAGCCTGACTACAGGGAGTGGTTTGAGTGTTTGCCCCTAACTTGCCCTCTGTTCTCTGCTTCCTGACTAGGACACAAAGTGATCGTCTGCCACCAAAGTCTTCTTCACCACGGTGAACTCTCTCTCTCTCTTAAACTGTGAGGCAAAATAAACCTTTCAGCTTTCCCCACATGAATCTCTGTCAGGTAGTTAGTTTTCACGACAATGAGAAAAGTAGCGACCACACCCATTTTAGAGATGAGAAAACTAAGACCTGAAGAGTGGATGAGACATTTACCTCAAGAGCATGGTCGCCCAAATCGAGTTCATCCTGTGCTTGCAGATTATGTAGGCCTTTCCTTTGGTGTGTATCTAATATACCCTCTCTACTTCATAATTAACTCAGCGCTGCGTAGCTCCAAGACAGCATACCCACCCATTTACTAACTGTCCGGTCACAATCAAATACAGATTTTTCTTGGCACATACCGTAAGCTTGGATTTGACTTAGTCTCTTCCACAAACAGTAGGTAGCCCTGTGCAAGTCCCCATTGTGCAAGTCCCCGCTGCCACGCTCAATCGACCTGGCAAGGACAGTGGAGGAAGACTGGAGGGTGTGACTCACATTTATAGGTGTGTGGTGAGCATTTTATCCACAGACAGGAACCCCAGGGAGCAAAACCATGCTTTTGAGATAACTACCACCCAGGCTTTTTAAAGCCCGAATCACAGCATCATTGCTAAGCGTGACTCAAAATAAGCTGCTAATGGTGTAGGGGAGGAAAAAAACCTTTCCTGTCAGATTTAAAATATTTGTCAACTTCATGTGAATGAAATCGATAAATGATACATCACCAGGAGAAAATGCAAACAAATGGGTGTGTTATTGAGTATGTCTTACACAAAGGACCTCAAATCAAAGAAGCCGTTAGACTTAGTGCAGGCAAGGCAGAGACTCCAGCAATGGATAGGCTGACTTTTTTTTTGTTTGTTTTTCGAGACAGGGTTTCTCTGTATAGTCCTGGCTGTCCTGGAACTCACTCTGTAGACCAGGCTGGCCTCGAACTCAGAAATCCACCTGCCTCTGCCTCCCAAGTGCTGGGATTAAAGGCGTGCACCACCACCGCCGGGCTGGATAGGCTGGCTTTTAAGAGGGGAAGTTTGTGTTTATGTTTGCCTCTGCAAGCTTGAGAGGTCTTCTGTGAAGACTGGGACCCTCAGAGAAGAAATTTATGGTAGCTTTGGGTCCCAGAAGTTGTGCAGTTATGCAGATGAGGGTAATTTCTGGAAGGAGTTTGTCCTATCTGTTGAATCTCAAATGTCTTCAGCTAAAGCTAACCCGCCTCTGGGGCTCCAAGTGTGTCCTCACAGCAGAGACAGTCTGAGTGAGGAGGGTCCCTGCTAAGGACCCGTGTGGGTTGTCCTTGTCTCCCCACTGCTCTCCAGGAGCTGGCAAAGTGCTCTCCCGCAGTCACATGAAAGACAAGTGTGCTCTTCCCCCTTCTCAACAAGGCAGCACGATTGCTTCCCTGGCAACTAAACAACTAGACATATTAGCTAACTCCTCTCAACAAGGAAAGCTTGCTTATACCAAACTCAAAGTCAACTTCCTTTATATTTGTTAGAGATCAAATCCATGGCCTTTTACATACACACACACACACACCACACACACACACACACACACACGCACACACACTCACACACACACACACACCACACACGCGTACACACGCACACACGCATGCACGCACGCACGCACGCCACACACACACATATATATACTCTACAACTATGTACCTGTTTCCCAGCATTTTCTATTGGCTAATCTTCAGTATCTTTTAGTAGAAGAAAAAAAAAAACTTCTAAGATTATTTTTTTTAATCAGTAATCAATAAATTAAATGTGGGATTTTCACTGAGTAAGTTTTAATTCAGTCTCCTTCCAGAAGGGCCACAGAGTATGATATTGCTAATTGTTTGGGTTCCGAAAGACCGACATGGTTCCTGTACTGGCAAGCATGCTTGCTTCTGAAGGATGGAACCTATCTGAAGGGCTTTAGGTCGCTGAGGCCGTGGTTTAGAAGAAGGTCATACGACCTTGTCTGCCTTTCCCTTCGTTTCCCGTTGAGAGTTGTTGCTTTGCCCTGTGCTGCCCCAGACCCAAACAAACCTGGCCAAGCCAGCTCAGTCAGTCAATGGGTTCTCCAGGGAGGGAGCGAGGATTAAAAAGAAAAAAAAAGACAATTAGATAATGTTGTAGCATAACCCCAGCCAGTTCTGAGGCTGAGGCTGAGGCGGGTTATTTTTCTCCCCAGTCTGCTTTTATACCATTTTAATTGCATGCAAATAATAAATAAGATCAGTTGTAGGTCAAGGAACAAGCACAGCAATAAACAAAGTCCCCCCCCAAAACAAACAAACAAACAAAGTCCCCCCAAAACAAACAAACAAACGAAGTTCCGCAATCACTGTTTCTAGTGGCTTTTATCAGGATGACCAATATATCCTACGTCCCTGACCTGGCCCAAAGTCAAATTCCTGCCTGAAGCCTACTTCTTTGTTCTAGCCCAAATTCAGATTCCTTGCCTGAGCTTATTTCTGTGTCCTGGCCTAATGCCAAATTCTTTAGAAGCAGCCCCCCAAACTCTCCACACAAATCTTTCTTCTCCATAAACGAATTACCCCCAAGTACTCTGTATGCAGTTGTGGAGAGCTACCATCTAACCACGGTAAAGCTTTGCTTGTGCATGCATGTGCTCATGTGTGTTGTGTGTGGAGGCCAAAGGGCAACCTCAGGTATCATTCTTCAGAAACCACCTGTCTTAGTAGGGTTTTACTGCTCTGAGCAGACACCATGACCAAGGCAAGTCTTATAAGAACAACATTTAATTGAGGCTGGCTTACAGGTTCAGAGGTTCAGTCCATTATCATCAAGGTGGGAACATGGCAGCATCCAGGCAGGCATGGTGCAGGCGGAGCTGAGAGTTCTACATCTTCATCTGAAGGCTGCTAGTGGAAGACTGACTTCCAGGCAGCTAGGATGAGAGGATCTTAAGCCCAGGTCCACAGTGACACACCTACTCCAGCAAGGCCACACCCATTCTAACAAAGCCACACCTACTCCAACAAAGCCACACCTACTCTAACAAGGCCACACCTCCTAATAGTGCCACTCCCTGGGCCAATCATATACAAACCACCACCCCACCCATCTTTTTCTTTTTGCCTTGACACAGATCTCTCACTGGCCTGGAGCTTACCAATAGACTGGTCAACCAACCAGGGGTCTGCCTGTTTTGGCCTCCCCAGTCTGCATTTGGCTGGGATTACAAATGCAGGCAGCCATGGCCAGCATTTCTTCTATGGATAAACTAAGGTCCCTTTGCTTGAAAGGCAGAAGTGCCATTTCTCCAGTCCCACCGGTGGTATTTTGTTTAAATTCTTGTTTACATGTTTAAGACTTATATAAACAATCTTATAAGACTATTTCATAAAACCCACCCCCACGCAGATTAAGTTAAACTGTCAAAGCATACCGGTGTGACTTTCCTGGTAAGTTTTCGTCTCCTCGATCTGGTATTGTGAAAGCATATTGTTTAACTCGGTTGTCCTCAGGCGGGGTAAACCCTGAGCATTGCTGCAATGCCATTCAGTCCCGCAGGTCCATGACCTTGGGCTCAGTATGGGAAGAGACCCTCAAGTGATTTTCATCCTTAGCTCTGAGAAACCGCTATCCCGGTCTCTCAAATGTGACGCATGCCTTACATTTAGGTAAATGTGCACACAAAATATTTTTGTTTTTCTTCTAGGTTAGCCCTAAGGAAACACCAAGCTCTCTTGTTTTCTTTGCTTATGTAAAAGCAGCTGGGTAACCAGCATTTCCCAGGAGGCGCAGGAAAGTTTTATTTAAACTAAGCACGGGGCTTATCTTAGTGAAGTTTTCGCTTTTTCTTCATCCTAATTATACTGCCCTTATTTTTTGACTGTCAGGCTAAAGATTTTATTTTATTCAAATGTCCTGTTTGTATTATCCATTTCAGGCTCTTTGTGAAACTAGGCCAAGTTAAAAAATAATAAATAAGATTTAAAGCAAGCCTGGACCACACCTGCTCAGAAATGCTCAGGTGATTAAGTCAACTTTCCTGGTGTCCTTTGGCCTGGCACATGAAGCTAGTCATGCTTATGGAATTTTCTTGACCAAAGTAGTGATGAAACTTTCCAACCAAAAAGTGTAAGCGAAAATGTCCTCTAATGACACAGTATGCCATAAGGCTTGGTAGTTTATAGTAAATAAATGCAATATGTAAATGTTGTACACCTTCCATGGCTTGAGAGGACTGGGGTTTGGCAATCTGCATTGTGTAGAATAGAGTGTGTACATAACCTTACAAGGTCATAGGTTCAATACCTGGTTCCCAAGGTGAGGAGAATGAGTGGGAAAATTTATTAAGGTCAACTCCTGTGTACAAGACAGACAAGGCGAGGCAAGGAGCTTAGCCGGCAGAAGGAAGTCTTATGGTCTTGCTAAAATGGGTCAAAATCTTCACGCTGTAGCAGTTTCCATGGTGAGAGCAACAATCCTGTACTCAGGGGATTGAGAAGGACTCCTGACGAGCTAGAAGGGTTTCTGTTCCCTGGAGGATCTTATGGAGAGAAACTTCTTAAGTGGGTCATCTTATCTCTTGGTTGGTACAGTGTCCATAATATCATACTCATAAATTATAATGCTTTTTAAGCTTTGGTGTGTGTGTGGCATGGGTCAGGTGTATGTATCTGTGCATGTGGGTGCATGTGCACATGTGTGTGTATGTGCATGTGGATGTCAGATGTCTTCCACTATTGCTGGTTACCTTATCTTAATGCTTCCTCTGAAAGTCATTATATGAGGCTGGCCTCGAACTCACAGAGATGTCCCTGGCTCTCTGCCTCTGGGGTGTTGGGATTAAAGGTGTGTGTCTTGTCTTTGGAAACAGCATCTCTTACTGAAGCCGGAGCTCACTGACTGGCTATGTTGGCTGGCCAGTGAGACCCGGGGATCCACCTGTCTCTACCTTCAGTGTACTAATGTTACAGAAACGCACAAGTCCAGCATTTACACAGATTCTGGGGGAGTAAACTCAGACCCTCATTATTCTGCAGCAGGGACGTTACCAAGTGAGACTTCCCACTTCCTGTTAAGAATTTGATAAGAATGGATTAAGTTTAAGAAATTTCTCATTTTAATTAACGAATGAATTAATTTTTTTAAGTCATCGTTTTTTTTTTTCTCCCCTGGCTAACAGAACAAGTACTGTGGACTGGAACCCTTCCTAGTTGATGAGACAAAGTCAAATGGAATAGATTCTCTATATTTAAGATGATCTACCCCAAAACTCTGTGTTTTTCTCTCATTTTATTAGCATCCTGGCTAGCCTAGGGGGCATCCTTCTGTCAATTCAAACCAAGGGCCTGCCTCCTCTATCTAAGATACATAGTAAGCACTTACAAGCAGTATACATGCTACATAGAATCAGTGGAGGGTTGGAAGATCACCAGGACCTAAGTATCAATTAGCATTGAACAGTCTGGGAAATGGCTAAGTAGGTACAATCTACTCTCTCATTACTAGACCCCTACCTAATGTTTCTTGAGTACGTATAATTAGACTTTCCCTCCAGAGTCCCTAAAAGACTTCTGGGGCCCCACAAACTTCAGATTCTGAGAAAGCTGAACAAAGGCTTGAGACAAGCACCAGGTGTCTCTGGTTTGAGAAAAGCTGGCTTAAAGGTAAATAACACAGCTTTAAAAAAAAAAAAAAATCACACAGATGTGGTTTCAACTCATGATGCTATCACTTTAGATTTTGTGAGTTTAGGCAAACTAATCCCTTCCAGCGAGCGCTCCCTTTAAAACTGGATGAAACAGGATGATGTGCCATAGCGCCTGGCACATAGCATGTGCTTAGGAGGCACCGTGAGTAAGAAAACAGTGGGCCAACAAAGGTGATGTCATCATTACCACAACATCCTTTCAGAGCCGCACCCTGGTGTTTTCCAAGGTTACTCTTCTTTTAGGATACTTACGGTCATATTTTCCATTACAATACCCACACCCTCCAAAAGGACCTTCCTCCTTGCTTTTTAAAAGTCCTCAGGTAGAGAATAATCGTGCTTTTTCTTTTTTCTTTTCCTTTTCTTTTTGTCTTTCATTTTTAAGAGTTCTGTAAAAGTAACTTTTATTCTCCTGTCATAATTGTTGTCTCAGGGGCTTACTGCCTCCATTTGCTAACCTAAGCCTAGTTCTGGAAGCTTCTAGCCTCTATACTATCGTATCTAGGCCTAGAATGTTTCAGCCTCTGAGACTTACTGCTGAATAAGCTCACCCTTTCTAGTTGTCTCTGAACTCTGGCTGGCTGGTTCAACTCAGCTGTTCTCGTTCAAGCTCCTCTCTCAGCTGACTGATTCAATCTGGCTTCTCTCTGGGCCTCTGAATTGCTTGGCTTGGCCTCACACTAACTCCAGCAGTCTTTTCTAATCTTCTGGCTCCTTCTTGTTCTCTGGTTCATTTTTCTAGCTTGTTCTCTCTTCAATCTGTCTCTATAAAACTCTCCCACTAACACTGCTTCCTTCTCCCTTTCTGATGCTCTACTCTCCCTATCAACTCTACTGTCCTACTCTGTACATACTCTCCTGTGTTCCTGTTCTGTACCCTCTTCCTCCTGTACTGTCTGTCTTCCCCTTAAGTAGCTTCCCTCTCCTCTCTCTTCTCGTGAGAGTTGGGCATTACCCATTCTGTCAAATCTTTCTCTGAGCCATCACTTTGTCTGCCACTCAATTAGACATCACTTTCAAACATGGGCGCTTCTTTCTACAAACTGACTTTACCTTCCTTGTTTGTGATTAAAGACATGTACCACCACACCTGGACCTAAGCTTTTCTTTACCTTAAACTTGTTCTATACTAGGCTGGCCTTGAATTCAGAGATCCGTTTGCCTCTGTCTCCTGGGATTAAAGGCGTGTCTGTATTCCAGCCAAATCACACAGACCTAGAAGGTCTTTGGAAGTGTTCTTTTGCCAGAGCAGCCCTGTTCTGACTGAAAATTCCTCTACAGAGTTCCTCTTCAGTTCTACCATATAACTGCAGGGAGGAAAATGAATTCTAAGCCAAAGAGTTTTGGGTCAACCAACCTGGAGGAAGGAGATAACTGAGGCAGGAGGGTGCCTTCAATTAAGGTGCTGTAAGCCCAGCTGCAATGGGTGAAACTTAGGCCAGAAGAACAATTTAAAGGCGATCTTAGTAAATCATGTAACCAAGTGACTAGCCACCTGAGAAATAAGTTTTTCCTGCCCAAGGAGATTGTGGAACATGTTAGAGCTATCTCAAGTAGAAAGAGACATGCGTGGTTTTTAAGGAAATGTGTATGATAATATTTTTATTTCTACCTCTAAAGAAGGATTTGTTGAAGTGGTTCAAATTCAGCTCAAATGAGTCATTTTATTTTGTCACTTAAAGCTCTAAAACATAAGGGTTGCCCAGGATCCAGGAGATGGAATTCTAGAAAGTTTCTGAGGAAAACAAGCTTATGGCTCCAACAATTTCCGGTTCCTTCTCTCCTGCCCGTTTCCTCCCCATTTCCTCCAGCCTGTGCTCTATGTGCAGTGGTTCCAGCCTCCCTTATAGGAGCTTTTTCACTGGCTCATTTGTCCCATGTTGTGATCATGGCATTCTGTACCATCTTTAGTATCGACTGGAGAAAGAATACAAAAGAAGCGTTTTACCGGGGATCTGTCATAAAAACACATTGCTTATGCAAATGACACATGCAGTTACTATAGAAATAAAACCCCGGTCTCCTTTCCTCCCCTTCCTTTTGTTTCTCACGCTGTCAGCTTCCAGTGCATGGTTCCTTGGCATCAGATATTGCTGTGCATCTGATCTTTATGATGAAGGGAAAAGAACTCCTCTTTGTATCAAGAGTTTTAAAGGTGTAGAATAGTGTTTTCCAAGAGACAGGTTGGACCTCCTCTTGCATGCTTAGGGTCACCTGCCAGCTCTGGGTAGCCACAGCTCGGAAGAGAGCTGAGGCACTGCTGGCCTAGCAGGTTGCAAGGACTCTAGTTGAGATTCTGACTGTCTTGTGCCTTGGTTATTCTGGGGCCTTGGCCTCTACGCCTTCAGACTGGAGCGTAACGTTTCTGTAAACCTCACTTGGATAATAAGGCCGAGACACAGGCAGGCTTTTCAGCAGCAACAAGAAATAATTTAACAGCAAATGGGTGCAGAATGACAGACCACGACAAAGCCACGTCTCTGTGGCGTCTTACAGGAGAGAAAAAGGATCCCAACTTAAATGAATGGCAGCCCAGGTCTTGAAGACAATGGGTCGCCGTAAGAGTAATCGGAGTGATTTGGGCCTCATTGCTACAGTGATTCTGAGTTAAATATTTATTATTTATTTATTATATTTATTTATTTATTTATTTAGTTTGTGTATGAGTGCTCTATTGTATGTTCGCCTGTGTGCCAGAAGAGGGCATCAGATCCCATTACAGATGGTTGTGAGCCTCCATGTGGTTGCTGGGAATTGAACTCAGGACCTCAAGGAAGAACAGCTGGCGCTCTTAACCACTAAGCCATCTCTCCAGCCCTTCTGCATTCATTTAATGTAACTTTTCATTGAAATGCCAACTAGAATCTCGCTTCATGTGCAAAAAATGACATCCTGCACCAAAGAAGGGAAGCACAAGGACTCGATCATTTCAGATCCAGCCTGCACAAGTGTTTCTGCTGGTGTGCTATGATAACCAACCTTAGGAAGAGCAAAGCACCCAGCGTCCCTTGCGGCCTCCTGGGAAAAAAAGAGCTATGACAAATGAGAAGCCCCAGGCATGTGTTTCCCCACAAAAGGCACTGCCCTTAGGCTCAGAAGCTTTTGATGTTCTTGAGGATAATGGGATAAATTACTTTGCAACCTACGCGTCTACCTATGTAGGAAGCATAGCTAATATCCTACCATCAGAGGTAACAGAGCAAACCTTCCTGGGCGATGGTTTCATCAAATATAAGCCTCTCATAGAAAAGCGGAACTCCCAGACATCTGTCTCATTGGCAGAGACGGGGGAGCATGGCTCGTGGAGGAGTCTCATCTTTACTGTCTATCCGAGACAAACAGTAGGAAGTGACACAGTGTCCACAAGGGCGAGATAGAAACCTTTCGCTGACACTTTGCAGGATCTACCAAGAGAGTGGGCAGTGGCTCAAATGGACGATTAGTTTCACACAGAAACATGAGACGTGTATTTCAGCTCACCCACGGCCTTCTTATTCATAAAACCTTTGGTTCATATAGCCAGGCTCGGTTAAATCTGAGAACTACCAGGGGTGCCCAACCTTTGGAAGCTATGATGTGACATAGTGGCATTTCAGTGTGCTGGTCTGCAGTCAGTTATCTTCGGATGCATGTGACCAATGCTGTAGGTTAGACATGCCTGTGGGGTCACCCTAACTTGCACAATACATTATTTTTCCCCCTTAAAATAAAATCACCTGGGATCCGTCTAAATGCCATGGTGGAGTTTAGGTCTGTTGGAGAATGCCCATCCATAGTTACATTTAATCTCATCCAAGCCCATTGGATTAAAGCCCAGTGGGATTAAAGGGGAAGCCATTTAGGATGCAGGAAAACCACAGCAAAACGATGCTATACTTTTGACATTTTGCAGCATGCAAATGATCTAATGAGCGATATGCAAATTTGCGCCAATTACTTGATTCGAGAGCTCCCAGCTTTTGGAAATGGGTTTGGAGCAGACTGGTATGGTGTCTGCAATCAGAGTCATCACTTTCAAGGGTGATTATTCCCCTGGGCTGGAGAACACTTGTCGGCAGGTTGTAGAGAGTTTACTGGGCTGAGAGACTGACTGCTCTTCCTTTCCCTTCCCCCACTCTCTTTGCAGACCAGAGGACGTTCTCCTACAACGCACTCATGACGAGATTGTCCTCCTGCACTGCTTCCTCTGGCCGGTGGTGGCGTTTGTGGTGGGTGTTCTCATCGTGGTCCTAACCATCTGTGCCAAGAGCCTGGCGGTCAAGGCAGAAGCCATGAAGAAACGCAAGTTCTCTTAACGGGGAGGAGGATTGTGGGAAGTCAAGACCAGAGGCTGCCTCACCCGGCACTCGCCTACCCTGCAGAACCCACATTTGGTGGCGCAGGAGATGGAAGGGGCCACAGAAGGCCTCCAAGAGGCCCCTCCCTCAACGGCAGCGAAACAGGCACAGTTGGAAGACTGGGGCACTTACTGCCTGTTATCCCACGTGCTGTAGCAATGGCTAAAGGGTCAAGCTCTTAGCTCTATGGAGTGACTAACTGTTTGGGAAACCCTCTAAGAAGTCGGTTTTCTTTGGAAAGTAACAGTCTATTATTTGTATAGTGTAGTATACAAACCATTATGATTTATGCTCCTCACAAATATTAAAAGACAGTGCTCTGTGTTCTTCTCCATCTTCTTTTATGCTTAGATCATCAGGTACTAAAAGGGGGGAATGGATGGTTTTTCACTCGATCCTGCTAGATTAAACCCTTACTTGATTGTGAGCATTAGAATCTACAGAACCATTGACCTTAAGACAAAACCACTGGCTTCCATGAGTACACAGCATCTTGACTCCTACTTGAAGACGGAATTCTACAGGGGTGGCTCAGTCTGCAGCCACTTCTGTCTCTTTCCTTCAGAGACAGAGAAAATATCCTCCACTACCTGCCGTTGTGTAGCCATTGTTTCTGGCCAGATGACTTTGTGAGAGAGGGATGCAGAGGCTTTATGCATCCGTTCATGCTGTTTATTCATTCATTTGAAGTGCTAGGAATCAAAACAAGGGCGTCGCACACAGTAGACAAGTTCTGGACCACTGAGCCACATTCCCAACCTCACTTTCTCCTCCTCCTCCTCCTCCTCCTCTTCCTCCTCCTTCTCCTCCTCCTTCTCTTCCTCCTCATCTTTATCCTCTTCTTCCTTCTCCTCTTCCTTCTCATCCTTATTCTCCTCCTCTTCCTCCTTCTTTTCCTCTTCCTCACCTTCCTCTTCTTCCTCCTGCTGGCAGATCCTTATCTCTGTGCGTAGAATGTACAAGACATAAAGGACAGTCATTAGTTCATAGTTAAATGTTGTTTTCCTTTAACAAAGTCAGCTCAGGCGTTTGATTTTCCATTGCCTCTGTCCTTGCCCCAGTGTTCTCGTTACAGCAGGATGACTGCTGCCGTTGTTGAGTTTGCTCAGACAGAGCTAGGACTCAGCCTGGCTCATTCCACCGCTGCTGGGCTTTCTGTACCTTCAAAAGTGCAGCAAAGTCAGGCGTGGCAGCCCACGTGGATCTCTGTGTTCAAGGCCAGCCTGGTCTCCCCGGGGAATTCTAGGACAGCCAGAGCTATGTAGTGGACACCCCGTCTCATTTAAAACAAAAAACAAACAAACAAAAAAGGTGCATCAAAACCATTACCTTTGCATCTGCTCATAGACTGAGTTTCAAATATCAACCATGAGTCTCGGCAGATATTCGATCCCTCTGCCCATTATTTACCACCCAGAACCAGGTCTTCATCCAGATGAGATGCATATTTTCAGTGGAGGGAGGAGCTTAGCACTGGCCTTGGCTTTCTCATAACCCTGCAGACCTGCTACCCTTAAGATGAAGTTGGGGTTTAAGGACAGGCTCCCCTCGGGTGTATCCATGGGGTTCTGTCTCTCTCATCCATACATCACTGTTGTCTCAGCTTCAGAGCGGAAGCTGTCGAGAGCACCCTCATCCTCTGAATAAACCCTGGCAGGGTACAGCCTTTTCTCTTCTCCTTAATTCAGAGGTTGCAGGCTTCACTGTGACTAAGGCCTGGCGCGCACTATTTATGACATCCTTTGAGGCCGCTGCAGGGCCTTGACTTCAATTCCCATTTTCTTTTGCAGTATCCTTGTTGTCTTAGCAACACAGAACTATTCTGAAGCGCCGGGTACCATGAAACCAGGAACCAGAAAAAAGTCATCGTGTTGGCATCACGCAGAGACTGGATGAAGCTTGGTTTTATGCTCACCCAATTATCTCTGATTAACTGATGATTAAAAAAACACATAAACCTTAAGAGCCCATGGACGGATGTCTGTGCTGGAATAAAAGGAGGCGGACATTGTAGTCAACCCGAGTTTTCATTTGTCAGTTTGGTATTCGTGATTTATAATAACTACATGCGTCCATTTAAGCCTGAAGAGCATACATGAAACTGTAAGCTGCAGGTTGGTTTTGGGAACAGGATAAACATACTGAATCCATGAAGTCATATGTAGCTTTCATGTCTTGTTTACAGCCAATTCAGAACGAGACTCCTTATTTATACTAAGGACAGGGCATTTGGCAAAGATAAGCTTGACTTCTTAATTCTCTCTCTCTCTCTCTCTCTCTCTCTCTCCTCTCTCTCTCTCTCTCTCTCTCTGTCTCTGTCTCTCTCCAGAAAAGGGACCAAACTGCTATAACACAAATCCCCAGAGATATATAAGATGCAAGTTTATTTCTTCCATAGCAATCCAGAGGTGGTTGATAAGTTGAGAGTCAGTAGACAAGCTGTTTGAGATTTGTCTACCTGTGTTTCTCTAAAGATTGATGCTGTCTCAAAGAAGCATATGTAACCCCCTCCCCCAGCCTGGAAAAGAAAGGATGTTGGGGATTAAAGGGCTATTCATGCCCTTAAGGACATTTTACCATCATTTGTCCCGTTGTGCAATGCAGCCTATCCGTATTTACTGCACAGTCTTCAGGGATGCTTGAACCTGTTCTGCAGATAGACACAAGCCCTACAAAGGCTCCAGGGCAGTGGGGGCCTCTATTGCTAAAGCAAAGAAAGAAGGGAGCTAATAGTAAAGGAAATGTGAAAAGAGATGGAGAGAACAGCCCATACTGGAAGGAGCAGGCATGGCCGGAAGCAAGGCCTGCTTGTCTACCCCACCCGTCTCCTCTCTGGGAAGGGATGCTGTAGTCTATTGTTTCTGTGGCTCCTATTGTGAGCTCTAGGAAATCAATGCCAGTCTATTCCATGCAACTCTGAAAATTTGAGGGACATTCCAGGCTATCTGTCACCTGTCTTTGGGTGTAGCTCTGGAGAATAGGTTGCCTTAGGAATGAAGGAGACTTTTCTAGGCCAGGCCACCTCACTGTAATAACAGCTGAAACTCAACTCTTGATGTCACTGAATACCTTCAAGCCTCACTTCACCCTCAGACTCCATATTAGTTTTACAAGCTCTTGGATGGCCAATGGCTCTTACTTTGACCCCAGTAGGAAGATGAAATCACAGACACCCTGACCTGCCTGTAACAACACTCATTCAAGCTTAACCTCATGAAAAATAAAAGCTAAGCCAGGGAAGCCATTTATGGATCCACTTGGGAGCCTGCTGTATCTCCCTGGAAGGTATATATAAAATAAAATTTTTCATATTCTCTTGGTGTGTATGTATGTGTTATTATCAACACTGAACTTCCCAACACCTTGCTGCGTTTTGGATAATGTGGTGGCATTTAAAGTTAACCACAGCATTAGCAATATAATTTCATTAAAAACATAGTAGAGGGCTGGAGAGACGATGGCTCAGTAGGTTAAGGGCATTGACTGCTCTTCCAGAGGAACAGAGTTCAATTCCCAGCAACCACATGGCGGCTCACAAGTGTTGTAATTCCAGTTCTAGGGTGACACCTGACACCTTCATATAAACATGCATGCAGGTAAAACAACAATGGAGCTAAAATAAATTATCTTTAAAAGGATGATCACAGCATTAAATGTATAATTTCATTAAAATGATAGCAGGGGGCTGGAGAAATGGCTCAGTAGGTTAAGGCACTTGCTGCCAAGCCTGAGGACCTGAGTTCGAGTCTTAGATCCACGTGGTGAAACAAGAGAATCTACTTCCACAAGTTGCCCACTCTGCCCTCCCCAGCACCATAGCATATGCATGTATCCCACTGAACAAATACATTTAATAAAGATTTTTTTTTTAATAAAAATCATCAGTGTATATCCTTTCAATCACTTCACTTGAAAATAACTAAGAGAGAGTTCTTGGGTCCTACCTAATTCTTCAGCCAGCAGCCCTTGTGTGTGGCCAATGTCTCTGTACTTCAGTTTGATGGCAGCTACCTTGAAAAATGAATTTAAGAAGGAACAGAACACCCTTCTCTAGTCTGTCTGACTGATCCCCCATCTGATCAATAATGCACAATGAGACTGGGCTATGTGGCCCACACCTTTAATTCCAGCACTCAAGAGGCAGAGGCAGAGGCAGAGAGCAGAGAGGCAGAGAGGCAGAGAGGCAAGAGGCAGAGAGGCAGAGAGCAGAGGGAGGCAGAGGCAGAGGCAGAGGCAGAGGCAGAGGATCTCTGAGTTCAAAGACAGACTGGGATACATAGCAAGTTCCAGGACAGCTAGGGCTACACAGAGGAAACTCTGTCTTGAAAAAAAAAAAAAAAAGAAAAGAAACAGAACAAGAAACCTTAATTATGAGTTTAGAAAGACTGACTAATAATCAGATCTTGGGCTATTGGGTTACAGAAATAGTTGAGCTTCAGGCGAAGGCAGAGACGGCAAAAGCAAGGTCTATGTTTATTTTATTTTCCTTCTTGTTCTATTTTTCATAGCTCCTGCTGGGGTTTGGATATGATTGGCCAATCAGAGGTTCCTTCCGTTACTTTATTCTCCAAAAATTAAAGTTAATTAAACTAGCTTGCTTGAGTTAATTTAATGATTAAAATTGACTTAATCAGTATTTTCATAAAAGCCGAGGGGATGGATGGGGGAGAAAAAGGAGAAACTCTATTCTTCTGCTGGAGTAAGATACTTCAGAAGGGTAGGGAATGCAGTTCCTGAGGCAGGGTGACGTTGGGGATGGCCAGCAGAGTTGGGGCTATATAAAGGACATGTGCGATGCGATCTGTCGGTTTGTTTATTTGTCTTTATCCAGAGTTCTCCATCACCTGCCAATTGCCGCTATAGTCATGAGCAAGAAAACAGAACTAACCTAGATGCCCATCAATAGATGTATGCATAATTAGAACATAGTGCACTTATACAGGGGAATCTCATTCATTTGGAAAGAACAAAGGACATCATGAAATATTCAGGGAAATGGATGGATCTGGGAAGGATAATATCCAGCGGCATGACCTGGACTCAGGAGGACAAAAAACATGTGCTCTCTCTTATGCAGATTGTAACCTGTAAGGTACACATCATATGTAAGTGGGCAAAAGTATGGGTAAAGCCTAAAAAACCTAAAACGGAGACCAAGAGGGTAAAAATAGATGCTAAGAAATGATGGGATGGTGGTACAAGATAAAAATTCACAAGGAAGAGAAAAGAGGTAAAGATCAAGAATGGGCAAGTTGGGAAGACGGAAGGAAGCAAGCAACCTGCTAAAGCACTTTGATTGAAAATGCCGTAATGGCACCTACTGTCTAGTGTGCTGATTAAAGTTACTGAAAAAATAAAGCACAGATATTAAAATACATTCTAATTGTAAAATAAGAACATATTCTAGAACGTGGAGATACGTGTTAGCTTCGGTTTGTGTGTTTGTTTAGTGTGATTTTAAATTTTGTTTTGACAACGAGTATCTTGTGTTGCTCAGGCTATCCTTATAATTGATATGTAGCTGAGGCTGGCTTCAAGTGTGGTGTTCCTGCCTCCACTGCCCTCGTTTTAGGATTACAGGCATCTACTGCCACACCAGTTTTAGAAAGTGGAGACTTAAAATATTGTTGGAATTAAGAAGAGACTCAGAACAGCACCATCTCAGTAAAGATCAAGGATCCAGGGGCTTATTAGGATGAATTTTGCCTCTTGGGAGTAATTGTCTAAGAACTGTAATAGAAGATGGGAGTCTGGACTTGGACTCTGGGCTCTCCTTGGTTGCTGGTGTGTGCTCTGGGGTAAGTTAGCCTGTTTCTACAGGCATCTCAATTATGAAGTGGTGCTGATGCTGAGGTACTGATACTGGATTCTTAGTGAGGGTTAAGTGAGCGTGTAAGACATGAGTGCACAGCTTTGTCAGTGAACGCAAGCCACAGTGGTCATGATGACTGTGGTTGACGGCAGTATTTTTTATTTCAATAAAAATAAAAAATAACGGTCTCAGAACAGATTCTGGGGATAAAATTCTGTGCCTTTGGTCCTCTGGTTCTTCTTGCTTAGTCCCTACCAAGGTAAAAGACCAATACTGAGTTTTGTCCTTTTCTGAAGTTCTATCATTAGCTCCTTTTATTTCTAGAACTCAAACTTTAAAAAAAAAAAAAATCACCTCTGATATCTATTTTTAAAAGAACAGATACTTCTGAGTTCTCTACTTTGTTCAGCCCTAATACATTGATGTTATTGAAAAAGTTTGGCCTCTCCGTACTTAGCAATTTCCAGAATTACTAAAAGATAAGTCATCTCTTTGATGGAGAGCAATTACTGGCATTCTTTCCTTTCTTAGACGTGGGATCCACAGAGCACTGTCCTCTTTGTCCGATCTTCAGAGAACATTGCAAATGACTGAGGTCTTTTTTGCATGATTAATGCATCCTCTAAAAGAGGCAACATTCCTACAGAAGTCCAAAACCGTTTGGAATATATAAAACGTATTTGCGTCTCATTAGCAAACACTGCTAATGTGCTTGGTGAGTACCACTCCCCAAGATCCACAAGACAGTTAGAAAAGGTCCAATTAGGATCTAAGCTCCCACACAGCATTTAGAAGTGATGATAAATTCAAAAAGACCACCCCGAGTCTGTGGAGGACTTGGAGGTGTTTGAAGTTTGAGACCAATGCTTTTCTTCTTGTAAGAGTCAGAGATAATTAAAGGTCAGAACTATAGTAACCTCTGAGAGGTCTAGCATTCATGGTCATGGAGGGGCATTGAGAGTTAATGAGATAAAGTCAAAGCAAGAAAGATTCCCTGCTGACGTCACAGGATGCGCCTGACTAAATAAATGCCAGTTGTTGCTCACACTGAGTAAAGGTGTCCAGTGCTTCAAAGTCACGGCCAAGGACACCACACACAGTTCTCCTCATCTGAAGCTGAACCTTATTTCCACTTTGCCCAGGTCTACATTGTCGGTGATTCACAGCACAGGACATGAGTCATACCCATGGACACTTGTTCCATTTAGCAAGTGGTAGTTACTGGACTTGAATCTGCTCTGAGCTTAGTATGGCCTTGTGGAAACAGCCCCTGTACGGGATCCTTTGTACTCTATATACGCCACTGAGAGCAAGAGTCCTGGTAGAATTCAGGCAGGGGTTTCTGAGACTGGGATGGGAGCTGAGTTTATGTAGCATCTTATAGCCTGATGCAAAGAAGCAGACTCCCAGCTAAACCACCACCCAGCAATAACACCATTCAATGGTTAACGTTGACAGTCAACATCACAGGATCTAGAATTGTCTTGGAGACAAATCTCGGAGCACATCTGTGAGAGCTTCTAGATTAGGTTAATTGAGGTGTGGGAAGGTTGATCTTACATGTGGGCAGCAGCGTCCTGTGGGCCAGGGTCTCAGACCAATTAAAAAAGGATTAAGTGAGGGATGCTTCCTGACTGCTGCAATGTGACCTGTGCCCCAAGCGCCTGTTATTATGCCTTCTCTATCATGGTATCCCCTAGACCTGTGAGCCAAGGGAAACCCACACTTCCTCAGGCTGTTTTTGTCAAGTATCGTTTTGTCACGGAAATGAGAAAAGTGACTAAGAACACACACACACCACACACACACACACTTACTCCATTTCTAAGATGTATGGCTGACATACTTGACTGGTCATGAGAACACAGTGGGAGGAAGGCTAGGCCAGATAGGTCATGAGGAAGTAAGAATCGAGTCCATGATTGGGATGATGTTGATACATTCTTGAGGAAGTCTTTCTGGATCAACTAACCTGTCTGTCCTTGTCACAGTTGGCTATAGAGTATAACCAATGAAACATTTGCTGACCTCCTATGGGATGCGTAGCAATACATACATAGACTATTAGCCAATTGATATTAGAAGCATATTGTCTCTACAGTCTTTCTCCAGTCATATCCTTTCTCTGGCTTTATTTATGATCTCAGCTGTGATTCCCAGGCTACTCATCCTTGTGTTCACCTGTTCATCTGTTGCCGCTCTGTTTTGTCTGGCCTTTAGTTACCCTAAGCCCTTTCTATATGTCAATATCTCTGATACATGCTTAGATATCTGTTTCAAGTTTTTAAACAGACATCAACAGGAAAAAAAAAAGTGTGATAAATATCAGACAACCTAAGGAATAACGGATCTGCCTTGGATAACTCGTTCTGGAACCTATTAGAGCAGCTGCAGCCATTTTCTGATAGCCCAACCTTTGTCCCATATATCCTTGAGTACAAGCGCACTCTGTTTTTCTCAGGGCCTGTGGTCCTGCTCCATGATTTGGCATTGACTTCTCACTGTATTGGCATATCTGACTCTTCTTGTCAGTTCTAGCTAAAACAATGACTCTCCCCAGAAGCATTTTGTAAGCATCCATGCAAATGGACTTACCTAGTTTTCCTTTATTCTGCATTTTCCCTTTGTAGTTTCTCTTGGTATTTACATTTACTTACTTATTTGTCTGTCTAGTTTTACCTTGCCCAGTAGACTGTAGGATTCAAGAAAGTAGGACAGTGTTGGCAGATTTTCTTTTTATTCATTGTGCATTTATGAATGGATGGATGAATGCATGAATGAATGAATGACTCTCCAGCCTAATTACCTCTTTCATAATGTCACTTCCTATGTTCTCCTCCACCCTGAGAAACTTACTCTCACCTTCAACCCATACCTTGTCCATTATTCTTCCTCTCAAGAATTAAGCACTTGCTCCTGCCAGATGCCATAAAAATGTGTATATATCTCTATTATTTTAACAATGTATCATATGCTACATGACTGTAAATGAATTGGTTCTTCCTTACCTCCTCATGTCAAGAAACATATCTCACTGATCTTCTGACCCATAATCACAATAACAACAAGAAGTAACTCCCAGCTACAGGTCAGGTTTTTGTTTGTTTGTTCACCTGAGAGTTCTTTGTTTAGCACCACTTCACATTCTCCAGAATTTAGAGCATCTATCTCTTTTTGTTTGTTTGTTTGTTTTTTCCGAGACAGGGTTTCTCTGTATAGTCTTGGCTGTCCTGGAACTCACTCTGTAGACCAGGCTGGACTCGAACTCAGAAATCTGCCTGCCTCTGCCTCCCAAGTGCTGGGATTAAAGGCGTGTGCCACCACTGCCCGGCAGAGCATCCATCTCTTAGCACAGAGTCTGGGACAAAGCTATCCCTAGCTTTGTAAATTAGCACATCACAAATAGATACTGAGGTGAGCCTTTAAGTTAAGTCATAGTCAGATAGTGGTGGCACATGCCTTTAATCTCAGCACAAGGGAGGCATAGGCAGGCATTATTGTCTTGAGTTCAAGGCCAGCCAGGTCTACAGAGTGAGTTCCAAGACAACCAAGGCTACACAGAGAAACCCTGTCTCAAAAAACAAAACAACCACAAACAAAACCGGACCAAAACAAAACAAAAAAAAGGTACAGTAAAAAAATAAGGAAATAGTTTGTTTTTAATATACAGCACTCTTTAAAACGAGGAAGAGCAGAAAAGGGCACTGTATTCACCACCGAATTACCTCAGAATTTGGCAATTTAAAACAACACAGGATATTTATTATCTTTTGCAACTTCTGAACCAGGAAGTCAGGAATCAGAAAGGAGCTTAGCTGTAATTCTAAATTACCCTAGATTGTCTAGTCAGTACGCTGATGCTTTGCCTTACAGTGGAATAAACATGAGAAGCAGGTAGCCCAGAAGAGCTCCGGTGAGGAACTTGGATAAGGACACAGCCACTCATTTGGAAGGCATCTTACAGCAAAATAAAAATAAATAAATAAATAAATAAATAAATAAATAAATAAATAAAATAAAATAAATAAAAAAAAAAAAGCAGACAAATCCCAGTTGTTTTTCTCTTGACTAGCATAGAGAGATTTCTAAGAGATATTGCCAGAGACTTGGAGCCGGGTTTTCTGTGCCCCCAGGGAGCTTCTGGGAGCAGAACTAGAGCATGTGTGACCTGGGCTCACGCCTCCCTCTCTGTGAACAGCCTGCAGCCAGAAATAAGAAATCTAACATATAAACGGAGATTGAAATTAGGGTTGGAAATAGCCCTGTTGCTGGATCTTTAACACCTCACTGAGGTTTCTGAAAGAGTCCTCAGAATAAACCGACGCTTTTACAGACTGAACTGCCAGAAGCATCCAAGGAAGCAAGCCTTGATGAAGGAGGCTGTAAGTAAGAGAGTCCGGAGAGGTACTGGAAAAAGACTCATGCTGGTTACAAACTGAACCGGAAAATGTATAAGTGTCCACAGCGAGGGACCACAGAGGGGATTGTGAGGAGCACCAGAGACCTGGTCATCCATTCTACCCTTTGAATGAAAAATAATAAGATAAAACAGGAAAGGACATCGCTGCTCCTAGGTATAGTGGAGGAGAAAGTTAATGTAGATAAAAGGGAGAGCATAGGCAGAGGCGGAGACATCTGGGAGAGGCCAGAGTGAACATAACCAGACTGAGCTGGGCCTTGTGAACAGAGAGGAGGAGGGAGAATCGGAGAGGAGTCACCGACCAAAAGAGGCAGCCTGGACCGAGAGACTGGCCAAGAGGGTAAAGGGTAGGCCTAAAGGAGAAAAAGGACCAGGGCAGTAAAATGGCTGGATCGTATAGGGAAGGGCAGCTGGGAGACAGACAGCCCAGCCTCTGGGCTGGAGATGTTTAGGATAGTGGGTGGGGGTAGCCAGCCATACCCTGTAACAGCTAGGGACTGAGGGGTGCTAGGAGCACCTGGTGGCCAGGTCTGCTTTGATATCTTAAATAGGCACCCCAGCCTTTTGTCCCTGGTTTGAGACCTGACACCCTTGTGAGTCTTTGATATTGTGTGTCTCAGCAGCTCTGTCTTGTCACCTCTCCAGGGCAACAAGCTACTCAGAGTGATGGGCAGCCCTGATAACCCTGAGGCACTCTTCCTACCCCAGTGCAGATCTCTCACCTTTGTCAAGTAACCAAAAAACATTCCTCCATCCTTCCGATACCAACTGGATTGGGAGAGATCAACTGGGCAGGCAAGTGCATTAGATTCACTAGTGCTCTGAATACAACTTCTGGAGAAGTCTGAGAGGACTCATTCTTTTACATCTTGTCTATGGATAGTTTGGAAGCTACTAACTTACTGGTGCGCTTTGGTCAAAATGAAACCCTAATTGCTATCCATGGAATACTAGGCTTTGTATGGATGGATTGTACAGACTTAGTAGAAGAGAGGAGAAACGATTCTGTATCCTCCCCCATCCAGTAGCTGACCCCTGCATACTAAACTGACAAGAGATTATTAACAAGAGAAACATATGTGTTTGCATCTATGCCTATATCTATATCTCTATACTGTATCACATATGATATAGAGATAGAGATATAGAGGCTTTCACATGGGAAGGAGCTATGTAAGAAAAATGAAAGGTGCAAAGAAGCCATTGGCCATCGGAGTTTTTAACCAACAGCATTGCCAGGAAGCGAGAAGGGAAAAGACAAAGGGTTAAGCCCTTAGGAGTGGTAAGTTCTTTGATTTGAGAGAGAGCAGAGAGCTAGTCTGACTGCTGTTCTTCAGTTGTATTGAGCTCAAAATAATTCTTAAGTCCAACTGGCATCTTTTGGGTGGTATATGCTGATCCCAGTGAGCAGAAGTGTCATGGTTTAATCCGTCAAGATTCATGTTGTCACCAACCTTCGTGGTGACCTCTAAATGATAAACGTCACGAATCAGTAGTCGAAATCCCAACTGCAAATCAAAAAAGTCCCATACTCACTTATATCTGTCCTCCTAAGACTCCCACTTCCTAGTCAAGAAACCCAATGAACCGAGAAAGTACCATCCTTTAGTTCTCTATGATAGTGGGCCCCAATACTAGTTCATCACAGGGTTGCGTTTTCTACGCACACATTTATACTGTACTTTCTTTAGTTTTTGTTTTCTCAAAAAAAAAAAAAAAAAAAAAAAAAAGACCTTCTGACCATCCCCTCACAGCTTCATTAATTCTTATACCATACCATTATGTCATGTTACTCAGTGTCTACAAGTGAATTGCCTTAAAACATGTGGCCTATACCATTTCAGTTCCCATGAATACCCTTCCCTAACCTCCTTTGTGAAGTCACAAGATGACTTGGTCAAGGATATCTTCTTTAATGCCACAGATCTGCTAAACTCCACTTTGATTGTCTGACTCAGAAAGATGAGCTCATCGAGGTCAGGTGTGGTAGCCACAGCCTCTAATCCTGACACCCGGAGGAGGCTGAGGCAGGAAGACTTTGAGCAAGACTAGCCTGTGAGGCAGGGCGAGAGAATCTCCAAAACAAAATCTGTAGAAGTCACATAGGAAAACAGGATTTTTAAGATGTGACTATTTACTGGGTTGTCCAAATCTCTTTCTTGGAAGTATGTAGAATACTTTTGAGATGACGAATCACTCATCTGGCCCATTTAGTTAGGATAATTGGTGAGATAATGTATGGAAAGATAATATATGCAAAACACTTAGTGCTTAACATAGTTCCTGGCACAATTCAGACATGCAATGAATGTTAGCAGTATTAAATCCTTCGGTCTTCCTACAAACCTAAACTTCAAGTTCAGATTCCTAGGCTTCTTGGCTCTATAATTCACAGGAACCCTCTGTTCTTTCTTCCCTTTTCCTAGCCTGTTTGTGTGTGCTTGTGTACCTGTCTGTGTCCGTGTGAGCATGGGCACGCACATGCATACATGTGTGGTGTGCATATAGAGACCGAAGTTGCCATGATGTATCTTCCTCAGTTGCTTCCCACCATGTTTTATTGAGGTAAGGTCTCTCATCAAGCCCTGGAGATAGTCAGTTTGCCTAGGCCAGCTGGACAAGGGGCTCCAGGAATCTGTCTGTATCCATCGACACTCCACCACACTGCTGGGGTCATAGAAGCGCATCATGGTGTCCAGCTCTTCCACATGGGATTTGACCTCAGATCCCCAGGCTTGTATGCAAGCACTTTACCAACTGAACAGCCCATCCAGATTCTCTGCTAGCTCTTCCCCTCCATTCCCACCATCAAGCTGAAGAATTCAGCTCTTGCTGTAGGCCTTCTTTACCAACCCTACACTCTTTCCTGAGGCTGAGGAGCTCTGGAGACTCATGGGTCACTACCATCCGAGGTTTTCTTAGTGTTGGAGATTGAACTCTGGGTCTCTCATGTGCGGTACCTGCTCTGCCACTAACACACTAGTGTTCCTGGCAATTGATTCTAACAGTAGAAAATGAGAACTCCATAATTATTAATAATTAAACAGGTTTCTCCCTCTACCACCTTTACCTAAACAAAGGAACAAATCTACAATTTCTCTAAAACATTTTGAATGGGGTCGCCATTAAACTAGGAAGTCTTGATTAAGTTATGAACTTAATGACATACTAAGAGAAATCTCAGGATATCTTTAATAAGCAGATTCCAGTACCACGAACAAGAAGAGGGCTATCCCAGGTTTGTCATATCCCACACATAAGAGGCCAAGAGACACCAGAAAGCAATGCAACATTCCCATTAGTTCCTAAAATTCTACTTTCTGAGATAGCATATCCCCAAAGCTGAGCCTGTGTTTTTATAGAATTCAAACAGACTCCGAAATGAAGAGGGAAACAGATGAGCTATAAATGTGTGAATAAAGTCTTCCAAGCCCCATGGAAGAAAAATGTTTAAAAGAAGATCTGCAGAAATGTTTACTTTGAGCTTGAGGGCTAGTGGATGACATGAAGAAAGACACTTGGTGACATCATTTCTCACGGGGGTGAGTGGGGTGTGGTGTTATGTGTGTGTTTGGGGGTGAGAGTGGGAAGGCTTCCTGCTGGGAAGTGGTGTGCTGAGAATTGTTTGACAACCAGCCAAGGATAGGAAGGACGCTTTCGTTTAGAGCATTTGCTGATCTCTTGGTATAACTATATCCCCTGTTGCTGACTGGAATCCAGCAATGTGAATGACCCTGGACTTGGAGTTGGAAAGAGATGCACAGTGATGGAATTCTGTACTATTTCAGTCATACACCCAACAAACAAAACCTCAACAGTAGGCACAGCCATGATGTTATTAGGGCCGGATGAGTTTGAGTTTTGATTTACCTCGATCCTTAATAGAATTTAAGCTGTAGGCTTATTAAGATTTAGTTTATTTTTATTTTTTATTTTATTTATTTTTTTTTTTTGGTTTTTCGAGACAGGGTTTCTCTGTGTAGTCCGGGCTGTCCTGGAACTCACTCTGTGGACCAGGCTGGCCTCGAACTCAGAAATCCGCCTGCCTCTGCCTCCCAAGTGCTGGGATTAAAGGCGTGCGCCACCACCGCCCGGCTAAGATTTAGTTTTAAATAGTGGTTATATTTAATGATGGCCCACTAGATGTAGCACTTGACTTTTGTGTATTGAATAATAGTCATTCTTCTCTGTCCATTTTCAGCCTTATTTCACTCCTAAAAATAAGGCCCCTACCTGTGGGACTGTGTAAGGGTATCTTGGTTCTTGGCTGGGCATGGGCCTAGAACCCCGAGACTCCAAGGGAGAAATGGCAGGAGTTCAGCCATGTCCCCAGAACCCAGGGTCCTAACAAGCAGTCCGATCTCCATGGATCTACACTGTTCAGTCACGTAGGCCATTACAGTCCCTCCCAAAGTGCACAGGTAGAGGGTGTGACTACAGGCCTCAGACTCTAGAGAGATTTACATACTAATGAAGGCCAGAGGGCAGAGCCAATTAAACCGTCCCAGAACCTCCCCCTTTCTCCCTCCCTATTTAACTCCTGTCTGCCCTGAGTTTCAGGGTGGGGGATACATCCAGATACATCCACCACCCACCATGACAATAAACCCTTTTGGAACCAAGGACTTCCTCGCATCATTGGGGCCTGCCATCGCTGAAGCTTCCAGCCTCTGGAACCTTAGACTTTCTCCTGCATGTGGGAGCCGCCACCTGGAAGCCATCAGGACTCCTCCACTGCAGCCCCTCTTTCCCACACCCAACTTATCTTCCATTCGAGGTAATCATCCCTGTAAAAATTGTCTTCAATAACAGCTTCTGTCTCTGGTTGGGCAAGGGTAGCCAAGTATATCTTCAACTGAGCACTATTCAGGTCGAAGAGGCAGGGAGTAGAGGCAGGATGGAGGGGCAGGATCAGAGTCTGAGCTGTCAGACCTACAGCCAAGCACCGAGATCTTTTAGAGATGATCGGTGTAGGGACAGAGCAATGACACCTTTCTCGTAGTGACATGGACCAGGCTGCTCAAATAATTTAGTGTTCCAACTCGAATGAGTCATTTTGTACGAACATTAAGTTCACAGCCAATTTGTCAATATAAGAAAGCTATCACTTCATTTTTAACTCGAAAGTGATGCTTAAGTTTTGAGTTATAATTCTTACTTTGGCAAAAGACTGATGGAAATCCCCCAGAAATGATATCAGAGCCATACCGGCACTGTGTTCCGCCTGGGTGCCATATTTCTCAGGAAGCCAGGAGACTGGAAACTGTCATCTGAGGACTAGCTTAAGAAATTACTTTTTCGAGAACTCTAAAGGCAGGCAAGATGTGTGATTGAACTGCCGTCGCCTGGAAAGGGATTAAAATTTGATTTTGCAGATTATCATGGTAGATAGAAACAGAGGGCCTGTGTTTTAGGGATCTGACTTCCAATTTTGGTTTTGTTATCTGCTAATTGGACAAGTCCTATAAACTCTCTAAATCTCTGATCTCTTATCTGCAAAACAGGGCATATTCCTTTACTATTATCAATGCAACTGATTACCATAAGTGACGTGACTAAAAGCCGCATCAATGTGTTATCATGCACTTCGGAAGGCTAAACTCTGAGACAGGTCTCCCTGGGATCAATCAATGTTAGCAGGACTGTGTTCTTCCTGGGGGCTCTAGGAAAGAATCTAATTCCTTGTCTTTTCTTTAGGCAAATTGCATTCTTTGACCCTTCATCCCATTCCTCCATCTTCAAAGCCATCAAAACTAGGCCAAATTCTCTTTACGTTGCTTTCTTTCCGGCTCACTGTCTTATACGCCTATGGCCAGCATTTCGGGTCTCTTGTGATATTGAGACTATGCCGGATTGTTGCCGTGTTTCAAGCTGATTGACAACCCGAACTCCAATGACAAACTTTACTTTTTTTCTTCTGAGATTCACACATCTACAAGTTGCAAAGATCAGGATGTGGACATCTATGAGGGTTCGTTACTCTCTCTACTGCATAGAGAGAATGTGAGGGTAAAAATTGTACCACACCATACTTACTTGGGATTTATTTCACTCCTAAAAATAAGTCCCTGGACCCTCCTCCATAGATCGTTAATTGAGAAAATGCTCTACAGCTGGATCTCATGGAGGCATTTCCTCAAGGGAGGCTCCTTTCTCTCTGATGACTCTAGTTTGTGTCAAGATGACACGCAAAACCAGCCAGGACACCATATTCCCTGAGTTCATAATTATATACTTTAAAAAAAAATGCCAGGCATTCTGAATTGGAGGCCTTACCCTACACAATCATTAGTCTATCTTAACTATTAACGTCTTCAATAGTTCTGTTGCCAAACAAATAAGATCACACTGTAAAGGTGTGAGGGGACTGGGTTTTTCACATTTTTGTTTTGTTTTGTTTTGTTTTTTTGTTTTGTTTTTCAAGACAGGGTTTCTCTGTGTAGCCCTGGCTGTCCTGGAACTCACTCTGTAGACCACGCTGGCCTCGAACTCAGAAATCCACCTGCCTCTGCCTCCCAAGTGCTGGGATTAAAGGCATGCGACACCACTACCCTGCAGGGACTGGGTTTTAATGTGTGAATCTGGGGAGATGTAATTCTAACCCTGATAGACTTCAAAAGATAAGCTCAGCCAATGGACAGAAGTGTGAGCTCTCAGAGAGACTATTTTCTAGAACAAAAGCATATTTATCTGAAAGATGTCTGATCATGGAAGGGATACTGAGTTTCCCAATTGCTAATCAGTGAGGAGGAGTGAATGGTAGACTCCAGCATCCTAAAACTTTCTCAAGGGACAGATGCTGTGCCCTAAGTCTGACGTGTTCCCCGCAGGCTCGATTACACACTGAAGTCTCTGCCTAGTGGCACAAATTTTAATTTTGGAAGGTGGTAGATTGAGTGAGCGGGGCTTAGCTCGAGGAGGTATGTCACTAGGTCTTTGAAAGATACCCTGCCCTTGCCTGCTCTGCTTTGCTGGCTAGTGTGGGATCAACCATCTTATTCCAAAATCCCTCTCCTCCATGATGTGTCTGCATAGCCATCGAAGCCCACAGACAGTAGGCTTTAAACATCTTTCTCCTTTTAAGCATGATATTTTCTCTGATACTTGTTACAGTGACAAAAACCACAGAGTAACCCAGAAGCTTGGTTTCAAGAAGTATGATCACTGTTGTCACGGGTTCTTGGTGACAAAGTTCAGATGCCTGCTGGACTGGTTTGTCAGAGGATCTTGGAAAAGCTTGGAAATGGGGGTGTGTGTGTGGGACAGGAGCATGATGTAAGCAGAGATAAGTGGGTGGTTGTGGTGAGAACTCGGAAGGAAGGGATTGCGACAGGAATCTGGGCAGTGGAGTGCGCGCATGCGTGTCACGTGGAAACACAGAATCCCTTTGTATTCAGACTTGAAGCCATTCATGTTACCTTCTGCAAGACCTCATCTACACTTTTTCCTTGTCCTGAAACTTTGATGGAGGTGGAATTTAAAAGACAATATGAGCAATACATCAGGTGAAGGACAAATCAAGACAGATATGATTCTTTCTTTCTTTCTTTTTTTTTTTTGAGACAGGGTTTCTCTGTGTAGCCCTGGCTGTCCTGGAACTCACTCTGTAGACCAGGCTGGCCTCGAACTCAGAAATCGACCTGCTTCTGCCTCCCAAGTGCTGGGATCAAAGGCGTGCGCCACCACTGCCCAGTCAGATGTGATTCTTTCCAGCTGCTTTTAGCAACTTTGCGGTGAGAACTGAAGGCAAACTGCAGAGCTTCTAAAGACCTGAAAACCTTGGAGCTTGATGAGAAAATCAAGTAGAAGAGCCTGGTTTCTGAAGAGATTATCACCTTTAAACACCAGTCAAGGGTTGGAGAGATGGCTTAGGCAAAAGCATGGACTGCTCTTCCAGGCTCAATTCTCAGCATCCTTGTGGGGGCTCACAACTGGCTGTAACCCGGGTTCCAGGCAATCTGATACCTTCCTTCTGGCTTCTCTGGGCACCAGGCACAAGTGTGGTCTTTGTACACCAGGTAAAAATGTGGTGCACAGACATACATGCAGGCAAAACATCCCCACACATAAAATTAAATAAAATAATCTTAATTAAGAAAAAAATAATCTAATTATGGAGCATTGGAACAATAGGCAAGATATGTTGAGGCCATCACAGAGATTACACACCATCTATTGAAGGCTCAAAGGTGTGAAAGAATAAATTTGACAGATGCAGTCCCGGAGAAGAGCTACACCGGGATTTCAAGGCTGAACAGTGTTTTCTAGGAGAGTATTTTCCCTCTTTCCTTGTCCTCAGGGACCACTATTGCCATGGCGAAAGGGGACTCCAACAATGCTCAAGTGCCAGTAGACTTTGGCATAGTCACGCAGTGGTGATTTTTCAAATATCCCAACGGTAAGAGTCATAGGGACAAGAAAGCTTCCAGTTAGATTTCAGAGGAAAGCGTGGGAAGCTAATCACGTGCAGCCGGGTCAGTTTCTGTGAGGGCCTCTCTCAGGGCAATGGGAAGCCATGAGGGTCAAGTTGAAGAAATAATGAGTTCTTTAAAAAGTTAGAGGTGCCAGAAATGTGGGGCTATTTGTGAAGGAAAGCTATGGCAAGGAGCAGAGGCAGTCCATGAGACGAGACCATGTGGCTGCAAAGGGTAAAGCCACCAGTGCAGAGCTGCCCCAGGCCCCAGGAGCTCACATCCTGCCATGTCACTAGACCTCAGACACAGAGCTCTAGGATTTACTGGCCTGCTGAGTTCTGGGTTTGCTTTGATCTCACCAGTCCCTACTAAGCTCCTCATCTCCCTTTTGGGATAGGAGGATTTACTATGTCCCATTATATGTTGTAAATTTACCATCTGCTATGAATTTTCAAGGACTCATAGGTAAGTTTGCCTTGAGCCTCGGAGGCTTTCAATGTGGGCTCCTGAACAATGCTGGAAATGTTGAGAGCATACTCTGACATGGATTCTACATTCTGAGTTGTTCATGCTCCCTTGGGGCCAGGGCAGAAGACGAAATGTCAGCCATTGACTTGTTCGCTGAAGCTTGGACCTCAGGGGAAGTACTATTTGCGGAGGTGGTAGGGACCTTAGGAAGTCATGCTGAGCTGAAGGAAGCAGGTCCCTGGCACTGTATCTTTGAAGGGCATCTTGCTCTGGTCCCTCTGTCTCTCTGTCTCTCTGTCTCTCTGTCTCTGTCTCTGTCCTGTCTCTGTCTCTGTCTGTCTGTCTGTCTCTCTCTCTCTCTCTCTCTCTCTCTCTTTGTCTCCCTCTCTGTCTCTGTGTCTCTGTCTCTGTGTCTCTGTCTCTGTCTCTCTGTCTCTGTCTCTCTGTCTCTGTCTCTCTCTCTCTCTCTCCATCATGGTGTGAGGTAAGAGCTTTGTCTTGCCCTCTTTCCCTCTAAACTGTTTCTGCCTTACCACAGGAGAAAAGAGAGTGGTACCAAGCAACAATAGACTACAATCCTTAACTGTGATCCAGCATAAACCTTTAGTCCTTGAAAATATTTTCCCTCAAGTATTTGCCACAAAATCCCCAAACCAAAGCAAACAAACAAACAAAATAATAAACTAGGTAACATAATCTATAAAATGCAGCCTTAAAATTCTCAAAAAAAACCCTACAAACACTATCATGTAATCCAGAAGTCCCACTATGAGATATATATCCAAAGGAGGCCAAAGAGACACTCACACTCCCGTATCTGTTGAAGCTCTATTTACAATAGCTAAGATTTCAACTCAGACTAGACGCCCATCAGTGCGAGCATAGAATAGTTTCAACCAAAAGAGAAATGAACAAAATCCTGCCGTTTGCAACAGCACACACAAAGCTGGAGGAACTCAGAGTCAAAGACAATGTTCTCATTTATCTGTAGGAACTATAAAACTGATCTTGTAGACCAGTCTGGTGGAACAGTGGTCCTTAGAGATGGAGAGAGGAGGAGGAAGAAGCTGTATGAGGAAATCAAAACACAAAAGACAGAGCTATTGTACTCTGTAGTACACTAGGAGATTTACTGAGTATAACGGCAAATGATGCTTTCTACAATAGCTGGGAATCTCCAGCACATCAAAATGACTAATATTCGAAGAAGCGGAAGTGCCTAGTACTAGGACTTAATCATTTTGTTCACGTGTCAAATTATCATAGCGTGCTCTATAAAGATGTACAATGTGTTTCAATTAAAAAGTGATATTATACACCACAAAAGACAAGTTTTTAAAATATAATTGATGCCAGGAAGCTGCATCATTTCTCAGAGGTAAAGAACGTTCCCGATTTCTGTCTGCACTTTTCTCGGTTTGCACACCATTCAGCAGACATTGGCTATGACTTTACCTGGAACTTAGCACCATGGTAAGTATACTACAGATATACCAGCTACGTGAGTCTCCCTGGCAAAAAGTTTGAGCACATACAGGTAGTTTACACTATTTTATGGCTAGTGTAAAATTAAACCAAAGGAAGCTTTCCATGAGCTATCTGAAAGCGTAGTAAAGCCAAGTACTTCCAGAGTTGAACAGCTGCTGGCAGAGTTTAATCCCCTTATTGCTTTCTGGTTAATTGTTCTTGACCTCCTATTCTCTGATCCCTCTTTTGCTCTCTCTGCCTAGTTATGCCCCTATGGATTGAGCCGCCAAGACTACCTGGACCTTGGCTGGCAGCTAGCAACCACAAGGGATTGTCCTTTCCCCATTGGGGCTACAGGTACTCAAACAGCTTGGTTTAGCTTTCTATACAATGCTGAGATCCAACTTCAGGTTCTTTTTTTTTTTTTTTTAATTTATCTCATTATTTAAATCAAATTGTAATTTACTTATTCACACAGGGGTTATAAACACAAAAAAGGCAGGATGTGGAGAAGGGAATGACACCGGAGCATAGGTGTTCAGGGGGAGTACAGACACCTTTCAGAACAGGGTACCAGCTGGGTGAAGGTTCAGGGGACAGGTCACTATGACTCTGCCTATGATTCACTTGTCCTTATCTAAGTTGGTACTGTCCGCCGAGGCTACCTATTTACAAGATCTATGACTACTCAGGTTGGTAAATTTCCACAAAAGCTGCCGGTTTACAATAGCTTCTAGCCATCTGTTTCAGTGCTTTTTGACAAAGACTCAAGACTTTGTGTTAGCATGTATGTATGTCAGGCCTATTGCTGATTTTAGGCCTATGGCTGATTTTAGGCCTTCGGTGTATAAGCAGGGCTGCCCCTGACATCTCCTCTCTTCTCTAAGTATAGAAGGGCTGTGGTGATTCTAATCTTGCGAAGGCAGGGATAGAGGCCTGACCTCCAATAATTGAAGGGGACCTTGTAATGGCTCTGGTCCTCCTGTCGTTGTTCAGTGAGGCATGAGAGCCATACCCACCAACTTCAGATTCTTATGCTTGGGTAACAAATGCTTTTACACATTGAGCTGTCAACCCAGTCCCAAGGTTGGAACTTTTGTACGGGAGAAATCAGATATAGACAAGCAAATTATTAGTTGGTGAGGTGACGTGTCTGTTGACAGAATGGGACCTGGGAAGAAGTGCCAAGGATGGAGATGGTGAAGCTGAAATCCAGAAAAGGGCTTGACATGCAGAAGGGTTAGATGTCTACAAGACTCATAGACACTGTCACACTTAAAGTTACTGAGAGTGACATCAGTATGTGTCAATATGTGTACATATTGTACAGGCCAAGGTGGGCAGAAAAAGCAACGGGTCCTGGAGAATTAAAAGTCACAGAGCATTGGAGGAGTCTAGAATTTCTTCTCTCCTTCTAGACCTGTGCTTCCCTTTTGGCTCATACTGCCCAGCAGGATACCTGCATAGCTGAGGCCCAAGGAAAACTGCCGGGAAAGACTATACCAGGGAAATCCAACTGGAGCAGGGAGGGGTTCACAAGCATCAGGGCTCTAGCTCTCCAGGAAGTAGGAGATTCCCATGCTTCCCTCACGCTGGGGCCTGAGTGGGAGAGTGGAAGTGAGCACGAGAGCCTGGTTTCCTGCGTTCTTATCCTTCGTGGTTATGAGAGCAGGAGGTGAAAATGGCGGACAGTTTAGAGACGGGACCCAGAAGACAGCAGAACGTCCTTGTTTCTCTGGCCAGGAGCAGCAGACTGGAGCACTGGTTTCTAATCTCCTTCTGAATGAGCACCCTTGCCTGGAGGCCAGACACTGGGTGAGGCTAAACTTCCAGTCTAGACACTAATCTGTTTGGTGATCAGCTTTGGGACTGGATTGCTGGCTTTTTAAAGTGGAAATGGATTATGAGTGTTTCAATTTTATCCCATCTCCTAAATGATTTTAGGGTTATCTCTTCAGACAGGCAGTGTACCATTAGAGGCCTATTAAGGAAAAGCTGTTTTCTTCCTGGCCAGGAGAATAGAATCTACCTATGGCCTGGGTAGAGATCTAACATTCCATGCTATCCAAATATTAGCACTAATCTAATTGGGCAGGTCAATCCATTGGCTAAGAGATACCCTGTCTGGAAGGTGAATTTACCCAATGCCATGCTGACGGAGCACCAGTGACTCTCCATTTTAAGGTCTTTTCTGGACTTGGACATCATTATCTGTTGCATCTGACTCTGTCTGATACCCTTTCCAGGTTTCATCCTGTCATCAGATGTGTCACTGACTAATAATTTGCTCCTCCATATCCATGGGAAGAATAATTACCCCCCTAAATGAGATAATATATGTTCCTTCCCAGAATCCCTGCTCTCTGTGCTTTTGTTCTGGAGTCTGCCGTCTTCACTCAGGGAAGCAGAGCTTTCCCTCTGGTACTCAGAGGGTTTTCACTGTTTCTCTAAAGTTGCCTCCCATTTGCCGTGTGGCTCCTGGCCAAATCTCCATGCCCAACTCAAAAGGCATAATGTTCTTTCTTTTCTCCATTTCCTTCTTCTGGGCAGTTGCCAAGATTTACAGCAAGCCTGCCTTATGGTTTTTCTTTTAAACTCTGATAAATTGTCCTCAAACTTCCCTTGAGCCTGTTCTTAAAATATTTTGTTAATGAGGCCAAAGACCATGAAAGAGGACCTGGTTTCCCCCATAACACATGCACCCAAAGTGGTGCTTTCCAAACTTTCTCTTAATGACGGTGATGATTCTCAACCCATGGGTCACAACCCCTTTGGGGTTGTCCTACTTCTTCCCAGGGGTCACGCAAGACCACTGGAAAACATAGACATTTACATTAGGATTCACAAAAGGAGCAAAGTTACAGTTATGCAGTGGCAACAAAATAATTTTGTGGCTGGGGGTCAACAGGACCTGAGGTTAAAGGGAAGGAATGTTGAAAACCATTGGGTTGGGAGAGGTCTGTTTTCTTTGTCTTGCTCCTCATGACCCCTTTACCTTCCTATTTCTAAGATCTTTGGAGTTGGGAGTTGGTTTTGTTTCACCTATTTAGGGGTCTGTCTTAACGGGTGTTTCCTAAGTATTCTAAGATAGCCTTCATATCTCCTAGGTCAGGTCTGCATACGTCAATCTTTTCCCCTTTGCCATACACATTTATTATCTCCAAGCATTGTCTGGCCATGTTCTTGGACTTTAGAGGAAACAGATGGGATTTAGTTTAGAGTAAGTAACCATGCTATCCCTTCTAGTCTTCTGGGAGGGGTAGTACAGGGGAAGAGAACGCTCTTTGCCCTGTGAAGACAGGATGGGAGCAATTGACAACCAACTAATCCACCTGAGAAGACTCACTGTTCACGTATTGACACGGAGTCGAGAAGACGCATTGCTCACTTATTGACATGGAGTCGAATGGGAAGTACAAATCCCACGGAAGACCCAGATGACTGAAGCCACAGCGACAGAGGAGAGCAGAGGTCAGAATGAGAGGGGTTTGGAGAATCTGCATGGTGACAGTTACTGGAGGAGTAAGAGGAAAGCACAGTGTGATCACCGGCTGTCTTAATAAATAACATTTGTCTGTTCCCCCCTTGCCTGCATTTCCCTATTCCTCTTGGGTGTGAGACAGTGAACTTGGAAGCCGTGGGGTCAGGGTGTCTTTGGTGACCACTGGGCATGTAGCTCCCCAATCTAAGCTGACCAAGAGCCAAGAAAAGTTCTACTCTCAAAGAACACTCATCACCGTCCTGCTGAATTTCAAACAACTTCCTCAACTTTTCCGTTTCACTCTATATTTTTTTTCCTGAGACAGATTTTCTCTGTGTAGCCCTGGCTGTTGTGGAATGCACTCTGTAGACCAGGCTGGCCTCAGACTCAGAGACATCAGCCTGCCTCTGCCTTTGCCTCCCAATTGTTGGGATTGGAGGCGTGTACCACAATCTTGCATCAAGGTGGGAGAGACGGGAAACCTATTTTAGTGCTAGCTCTTTTGTAAAGACTACCAAGGACTTTTCTGGGGTCAAGAGCTCTGGGAACACTCGGGAAAGTAAATGTATATTAAGATAATTGGCACAAACATTCTTGCATTATTATACTCATTAAAAAAATATGCACAACATGTGCTAGTAACAGGAAAGTAGGTCACGGGGAAGACTGTACGCACAAAGACGACTGTAGTGTGATCTTGCAGTCGGAAATAGATCACACTCACCTCAGATGTAACAAAGAGTTGTAGGATGAGTATCCCAGGAACAGGATCAGTGGATGAAAATATGTGGAGAGGCATCAAAGGTCAAGGGAAGGGCTGGAGAGTCAGCTCTGTCTTTATGAGCACTTACTGTCCTGGTGGAAGACACCGGTTTGATTCCTAGCGTCTGCATAACAGCTCACAAACATTCATAACTCCAGTACAGGGAATCAGATACCCGCTCCTGGTCTCCATGGGCACTAGGCATGCCCATGGCGAGCAGACATATATTCGAGCGATACACTCATAGACATAAAATACAATGTAAATAAATCTAAGTAAAAAGTCCTTTAAAAAAGGAAGTCAAGGCCAATGGAGGAGTTGGGGAAGGACTGGAGAAGCTGAAGGGGTTTCCAACTCCACAGGAAGAACAACAGTATCAACCAACCAGACCCCCCAGAGCTCCCAGGGACTAAACCACCAACCAAAGAGTACACATGGAGGGACCCATGGCTCCAGCTGCATATGTAGCAGAGGATGACCTTGTTGGGCATTAGTGGGAAGTGGGATCTTTGACCCTGTTAAGGCTTGATGCCCCAGCGTAGGGGAATGCTAGGGTAGTGAGGCAGAAGTAGGTGGGTGGGTGGGGGAGCACCCTCCTAGAAGCAAGGGGAGGGGGTGGAATAGGGGGTTTGCGGAGGGGAAACCAGGAGTGGGGAGAACATTTTAAATGTAAATAAATAACCAACAAAAAATTTAAATAAAGGAGGTCAAGGGAATTCTTGCAGGATGAAGGTGAGAAGACTCTGAGGATATATCACAGTTGGGAGATTTATGTCAGCGATTTGACGCAGAGGGAATTCCAAGGTCAAGCTCAATCAAAGAGATGATCCCGAAACCTGATCAAAGGAGACAGTGCTTGTTACAGGAAGTCCCAAGAAAGGCCAAGTTTACCTACATCAACAATCCTCTGTCATCAAAGTAACAGTTCCCTCGGGAAGGAAGTCACAGTATACGGAGCCTGACTTGGGCATGCTATCTTCTGTGCTAAGGAAGTACTTGTTCATTTCTCTGGTGCAGAACTATTATTGCAAGGTTCTCTTCCTCAGGCTAAAATCCTAACCATTAATTATCGCCCATCTGTTACAAATGCTCCGTTTATAGGCAACATCAAACCCTTCTCTGGATTCTGGATGGCTTATTCTACTTAGCTTTGATAAACTTTACAACATGTTATGTTAGGAAAACATTTTTAGCTGGGCTCGCCTCATAGCACGGGGGTGGTGGGGTGGTGGGTGGTGGGTGGGGGTGGTGGGGTGGGGGGTGGGGGTGGTGGTGGTGGGGTGGTGGGGTGGTGGGGTGGGTGGGTGGGGGGCGGAAGTAAATTTCTTAGGCTTGAGACTAGCTTGGGCTAGCCTTTCTTATTCAGTGTTGTTTTATCTTTAAGATTATGTTGGGCTTTGTTAAGGTGTGACTTTAAAATACAGGGGCCAGAGATCCAGCACAAGGGTGAAGAGAGCCTGTTTATTATCCAGGGGAACTGAGTTTGGTTCTTGGCAAGTCATGTCGAGTGACACGTAATTGCTCCTAACTCAAGATTCACAACAAAGCAATCCTCCTGTCTTAGGCTCCATGGTGTGTGTGTGTGTGTAAGCACATGTGTGTGCATGTGTGCATGCATGTGTCTGTGTGTGTGAGCACATGTGTGTATTTGTGTGTTCATGCGTGTGTGCATGTGTGTGTATAAGTGTATATATATGTATATATCTGTATATCTCTATCTATTATCTATTTATCTATATCTATATTTATCAATCTATATCTATCTTGATCTCTATCTCTCTATCCCTCTATCTTTTTATCTCTATATCTGTATCATCTATATAATCTATATCTGCATCTATATCTATATAGATGTTTTGGGTGATACAGGAGTGTCATGATGTGCAGTTAGAGATCAGAGAACAACTTATAGGAACTGGCTCTTTTCTACCATATGGATTCTGGGACTCAAATACAGGCCATCAGCAAATGCCATTACTTGCTGAGCCATCCAACTCTTGTCATGGTCTTCTTTTAAAGAACAAATTCCATCAAACAGATCCTTTAGAGAAAAAACAAATAGTCCGACCTCACTCAACAAAGTGCTTTTCTACCGTAATCATTTGAGCTTAGCAACTTCTTATAGGGATTGCTTTAAGTCTTAAGTGCGAATCTGTTGTGATACTTTTTTTTTTTTTAAAATGAAGAGCTTTGGGGTAAGATGTTACAGAAAGATAACAAAGGAAATCAAAACAATAGGGGAAAAAAAAAAAAAACAAACAAGTAAATCCAGGAAGGACTTGTGGAGGACACCAATCTTTCAACTGAAATGACAAAGAAAACTCATGACTCTAGAGGTGAGTACAACAGGTCTTCCCAAACATCACACTGTCCACTGATGGGTGGAGTCTCTGAAGAGCTCCCAGCCATCCTGACAGCCTGGCACCTCTGAGAAAGCACCATCCATCACTGTTGGCCATAGATGTGATTTTTTTTGGTTACTAATGAACTACAGAAGTGAAAACAAGCATCGAGGCAGAGAGAGCCAACCACAGAGCCTACCATGTCCCCACACAGGAACTAAGGTTAAGATAGCCACAGTCGTCATAACAGCCTGGAAGGTTTGGGTTGTGTGTGTGTGTGTGTATGTGTGTGTTAATTAAAAAACAGTCACTTCTGACCTCTTTCTTGGGCTGGGGAAGATACAAAATGGTAAGCAAGAAACATTCAAGTAGAAGCCAGGACACTCTCTTCCAATGAGCAGCAGTTTTATTCCTACATTGGCGAGGGTTTGTGCAACATTCCATATAGATTTTCTTTAACCATGGTTACATATCTGGAAATATATTAAGCACATACATTATTTAAATAGAAAGACTGATGAGGTTCTTTGTTCAAACAATGCTGGTTACAGTGCAATAGCGTGGGTAGATGCTGTAGTACGGAAAAATTACACTTACTGCCATTTTACTAGATTTGCAGAGAAGGGAAATGGTTTCGAAACCAGGAAAGTGCTCTATTATAGAACATAATAGGTTCAGTCGCTGGGTTTATTTACATTTTATATTATGCTTCACACAGATGACGGAGCAGCTAAATGCACCTCTGTGGACTTTAGAATTCATAGGCACAATCTGACATCCAAAATACACAGCCGGAAGCAGCTTCCACTCCAAACGGTGCATGAGGGGTATGTGAGCTGTGAGCTGTTCTGTGTGGTGGAAGTTAAGCAGAGAGACTTGCTCTTCGTTCTTGGAGAACTGAGCCTCACAAACACATCCAAGATGAAGTGCTCTTTAAGTGGGGACCTTGTGCTCTCTCTTGTCACCGTGGCTGAGGCCAGAAGACTCTGAACTCTGATGCAGACCTTCCCACTAATCACTAATCGGTGGATGGAGGCTGTTGGATTTCTAAAGCCATGATCACATGGGTTCCTTTCTCAATGCAATGCATATTTACACACATAGCTCCCAAAACATACCTCAGACGTAATGGAAACGCTTACTGTTGGGGCAAGGATGGCATTTCTTAAAGAAAATTACTTGAGGCAGAGAACAATGCAAACTAACCCTTATTGTGACTATTCTAAGAGACATGTTACATTTGTCTGACACTATTTACAGTTTTGAACAACTTTCTTTGGTGTCTTATATAAGGTCATGTGCATTAGCATATAGGTTAAAAAATAATCTTTGGCACATCTTTCAATAGATTTTTTAAAAATATTTTCATTATATAAACTTCTATTTTGGGAAGCGTTCACCAACAATGCCCTTACTTAGTGAATGTCATCTATATAGACAGTCCTTGAAAAATAAAATGCATGTATTTATTCCAAGGAAGCCACCGTCAGTCAAGTACTTTCAGCTGGATATGTTTTCCAGTGCTACACACAGTTTTAGAAGAGACCAGATTTTTGCTATTATCATGGCTGCATTGAATGTCACCCTGGGTTTCAACCAAAATGGCCAAACACTATATCCTATATAGTTATCCTGCACTATAAGACTCTAAGGCACTGTGTCTGCAGTGACAAAGCCCTGTAAACTTAGTCACACACCTGGTTAATTCAAAAGCCAAGGAAACCAGTCCAACCCTTGAATCAGCTAGATAGCCTGACCACCTTGGTCACAGTGAATCCCAACAATAGTCACGCAAGTCAGAGATCCTTTACCTGAAATGCTTCCCATCGGAATCCGATTTTAACCTAAATTTGGAATATTTGAATAAATACAAGTCTTGAGGATGAATTGAGTCTAAACATCAAGTTCATTTCAGTCTCTCATGTTCCTTGGACGCATGGCTGACGGTAAGTTTCCGTGGTCGTGTCCAGGGACCTGTGTTCTGACTGACAGATTGCACGAGGTCAGTTGTAGAACTTACCACTGATTCAAGTCAGTGCTCAAAAAATCCATTCTGCCTTCCTGATGTCTGCCTTGGTGATCTCTTCTCTAACAGTTTCCTTCTCACCATTTTACTTCCTCCTTGCAGTCGTGGTCGAGCTTCCTTTGCTGTGAAACATTCTTCCAACACTGAACTTCTCAAGCTTGGATTAAGGATCCTTGGAATGGTAGTGGGGGATTCAGGCAGGTGTGTCATGGTTCTGTCAATTCCTCGGGGATGAGAGCTTGTTCTCTGGGATTGATTGCTCATGCCTTCTTCCCATTCTTGTCTGGTCAGTCACATTCATTTTTTTTTTCCCCAATGAAACAGAATTCAGAAAACCTCCAAACTGTTTCTACAAACAAGTAGCTATGGCTTATTACTTATTCAGTGTGGCACCATCAGGTTTGGTCGGGGAAGTTTGTGTTCTATGGCTGGGGGTCTGAGGCAAATGTATAGATCTAGTAACTTTAGGAGTCGACCTTCCAAAATGCCCATAAACTAAACTAACTGAACAAGAATTAAGTACATGGTAGATCTCTCTCTCTCTTTCTTTCTTTCTTTTTCTCCTTCTTTCTTTTTTGCCACAGGATCACAAAGTGTTTAATATAAACAGTTAGAGCCTTAACACGGAGCTAAGAGAAGCACTGTGAAGTGTATCATGAGCACCCTATTTTTGTATCGCTGGACATCTGTTAAAGTGTTTCACATTATTTTCTGATATCATTTTGGGCTTTCCTCCAAGAGGTAATCACAGAATTAATTACAGAGCCTCCTAAATATAGCTGACCCCAAATTGCTATGTTGTTGCAGTTTCAATGTTGAAAAATTAAGTCTTAATCGCTCTTGTACGGTGTTGAGGTTATGAGATGCTAGCAGTGGGTAGAAAGAGATGAGATGAACAGAAGATAAAGTCACACAGGACAGACACAGTAGGCCACTCAGCAGTAAGAAGCAGCAAGCAACGGGAGGGCAGAACGCCCGGCACTGAAGGAGGGGAAGTGCCTCAAGATGAACGTTTGCAAGCCCAGACAGAGAGATGCATCTTTGAAAAAAAAAAAAAAAAATCAGGAGTGGGGAACTTGGCTGCTTTCCAGAGCAAAGCAGACTGGCAATGTGAAATTGATTTAATGTGAAAGATTAGAGGAGTTAATTATAAGAAACCTGGGTAAATAATTATTAAGATGCAAAACAGACTCTCTCAAGGTCTGAGAGCCTTGAAGTACTTGAAAGCTTTAATTCAGAGCTGTGCTGAGGTGCAGACAGGATGCCCTGCATGGCGGGAAGTGGAGTGCCTTTACCGAGGCACAGCCGCATGAAGCAATTAAGGGGAGATGCACCCAACAGAACGAACGGCAAAGAAACCTTTCTTTTTCTCTCCTTGTTTATTTTGTGGTACCTGAGACTAAACCCAGGGCCTCCCACGTGCCTGGCAAGCATCCTATTGGTAGCTACATTTTCAGTTTGGCTTTCTGCTAAATTCGATGGGTAGATCAACTAGATTTGTATTACATCTTCCCAAGAGAGAGATTACATAGAGAAGTATTTGTTGCTAAGGGGGCTTTAAAACTAGTACAGGAGAGGGATTAGTATTTCCTGGAATAGAGAACAAGAATGCATGCTGTTCCCTGGCTGCGTGGCTGTAATTCTGACTTCACTTGAGATGCTTTGAGGTGTGTGAGAATCATTTACGGTTACAGACGTGCAGGGGCTTTGGGGTTGCAGTTCCTGCGTGTGCAATTAACTGTTTTCTCTTCTACATCTAGTGACTTGCCATAGAAACCGCTCCAGCCCTTGCTGGCAGGATCCCTAAGGAAGGCAACATTGTGGTCTCCTCCCCTCGCCCAGACCCTCTTCCACTTCCTATTGAAAACAGTAACAATGTTCATTTCAGTCCAGTGTGCTTCTCTCCTTGAGGACACAAAGAAACAGATTTTGAAACAGTGCCCAGGCAGGTTCCAGGCCCTTGCTGGAACTTTTCTCTGAATGCAAATGATCTTCTCTTCCCAGGTTATCAACATGCTTTGCACCACACAACGTCAGTTTACAACTCCATCTCACATCCCCTTTCTTTTCTCTTCTCAGGAGGGAGAGATGGACACACAAGCATGCTACCTCATAGCTGCTCCCTCAGCCTAGCTTTCTTCTTTTTCCTCTAAGAAAACATTGACTCCTAACAGACACCACACCTAAACCGTGTCTGATCTCTGTTTTCTCCCTAGTTACAGTTATATGCTAACACCTCTCTTCCTTTTTTTCCTGTTCGAAACATCCACCACGTTTCTGGACACGGGGTCAGAGCTTCCCAGTATCATTTTCAGGAGGGCACAGAGCAGAGGGACATCGTGAGAACTCTGAATGTTCTTCACAGGGATTCTCAGGAATAGTTCCTCGGTTTCTATAAACTTTAAGCACTCCCTAAAAACATTTTCCTTGGTTGGGTATGTAGTTATGAAATTATGAATATCACATTATATTTACAGACTAAAGTTAACCATGATATATACCTATACAATAGGTATATTTACTTATTTTCAATTGTTATGCCAATTATGTCCATCCTATTATGGGAATTCATGCTATGCAGCAAAAATGCATATGTCCGAGAGAAGCTGTTGTTTCTGCACATGAAGCTCTGAGGTCAGCAAGTGTGACAGCTCACTCCGGCACCCACAGGACTCTTTCTAGACCTTCTTCAGGAAACATTTACAAATTGGGCCTTGATCTGGGCAATGGCTACTCTCTGAGTCACTTGGAATTATTCATAGTTAAATAAAACACAGATCTTAATGATAAAATCGGTAGGGCACGTGGTGTAGCTTCTATTAAATGGAGCTTCAGATGAGTACTTGATAATATTGTAACTGCATCCACTTAGAACTTCTGAAGGATTTTCAGACTAAGGAGAGCTGGGGTTTGTTTGTTTTTAACCATCTTTTACTTTTTAACTCATTATATATGATGTTATAGATATTTCCATGAACATATTGGCATATCATGCTTTCTCTTCTCTGATCAAGAGCGTAATCTACCATGTAACTCTTTCTGGAGGAAAACCAATTGGGACTGTTGTAAGTGGCAGGCTGCTCTGGGCAGGAGGTTCCAGGCAGAGGTGCGGCTGGCGCTGGCGTTACTGACAGGAGCATTCCTCACCCCTGTTAGCATCATTCACTAAGGGAACCTTTAACCCTGCAGTCACTGCAAGCTTCAAGGTGACCATGGCTTGGGACCCTGAAAGGAGTCAGACAAAAGGCTTCTAGTTTAAACAACACCGAGGTCAGCTTTGGTGCTGTCGAATCCTCCTTTAAATTCATTAATTTATTTTTAATTTCTCGGTATATGGTCTACCACCAAGGTTTGGCCACAGCCCTAGTCCCTCTTCAACTGTTATATTCTTTAGATCCCAGGATTCATTCATAAGAAAGCAGCTCAACAAAGCTGGCCTTATGGTATGCTCTCTCCAGCTCTGACTTATGTTTACCCGGTGACTATCAGGATAGGTAAGAAACAGCCCCAGGGACTGTCTTTGCAGTTTCCTTTACACACATTTACCAGTGGTCCTGTCATACAGGTTGAATGGGTTTGTGTAGAACAAGCCATAAACACTTTAAGTGTGGAAAAATAGTATTATATAAAGCTTAATTTTAAACATTATGAAAAAATACATATTTACAGGGAAACTCAAAAACAAGTTAAACAAAATATCTGTTTCCCTTTAAAATTTCATAAATTTTTTTTAACATTTCAGTTTTTAAAAAAATTTTACTAGTTCAAAGAAATGGCTGGGACCCCCACAGGCAGAAGCAAGATTTGATTTTTTTTTTTTTTTTTTTTTTTAACAATTTTCACATGAAAAATTTTTTCCAGGGATCCAGGGGAATTCTTAATGTCTCGAGTAGTTGCCTGGAACAAAAATGGGATGGGTTTGAAACGGGGAAAAGCAGTTTAACCCGTGGGGCACATTCCCTTGGATCTCATTCGATTTCCCACATATTGGATAGTTTCATTGTAAATTCCAAAAAAACAATAGG